>CM034533.1:932528-957528 GCA_020002185.1 Paraescarpia echinospica | reverse complement strand
ATAACATCGTCCATATCGGTGATATATATTAAGAATAATATAGGTCCTAGTACTGATCCCTATGGTACCCCACTCAAAACTGATTTCCAGTTTGAAGCCTCCCCATCAACTACTACCCGTTGTCTTCTGCCAATTAGCCATTTTTCTATACAGTAAATTAAACCATTTTTCCTATGCCTCGGGCCTTTAGTTTAAACAGTAATCTTTGATGTGGCACTTTGTTGAAAGCTTTTTGAAAATCTAAGTAGATGATATCAACTGGTAGTCCCTCGTCTACCCACTTAGTGATATCTTCCAAAAATATAACGTATTTGTTAAGCATGACCTCGCTTTTAGAAATCCATGTTGAGATGGGTTTAACAAGTTATGTTTAATAAGAAAATCCACCATGTGATCTTTAATTATTCTTTCTAATAATTTGCAAATAACAGACGGTAAACTCACTGGTCTGTAGTCCTCTGATTTGTTTCTGGAACCTTTTTTAAATAACGGTACAATGTTTGCTTATTTCCATTCTAAAGGAACCACTCCCTCTTCTAAAGACATGTTGAAAACGGTTGCAAGTGGTATGCTAGTTTGTTCTACAATTTCCAGTAGTAGTTTGGGCGGATTCCCATCCACTCCAGGTGATTTATTATCCTTCATAGCCCTTATTTTCTTAGCTACCATTTCCATGGTTACAATTAACTGTCCTAAATAGTCTGATTCTGCCCCCTTGAACGTAGCCTCTGGTACTGGCAGTGAACTAATATCTTCCCTGGTAAACACTGAACTAAAATACTCATTCAGGTCTTCTGCCATTAAGAATCCCTCTGATATTATATTCCCAGCACTATCTTCGAGAGGACCAACCTCATCCTGAACTTTATGTTTGCTCCGAACATACGCATAACAACTCTTGCTGTCTTGTTTTATATTACCAGCTAATTTTTGTTCATAGCTTCTCGAATTTCAGTTGTAGCTTGGTTTAGTGCTTCTTTATAAATGTTGTAGTCTTCGTTAATTCCAGTACGTCTATATGACTTCCACATCGTTTGTTTGTACTTAATTGTTCTATTGGCTTCTTTCGAGAAGTAACGGACATGGAAAATAATACAGAAAACATAAATTCCATGACGAAAATGTGGTAGATGAACCAATTACTCCCACATACAATTCAAATAAAATTGCACAAATCAGTTGCAATGCGTTGCTATCCAACCTTTTCGGACCTATCGATGTATGTCGTATTGATACGTGTTTACGCATTCGTGTTTATGCATTCAAACATTCAAACAATGCTGGTATATATATATATATATACATACCATGTGTATATATATGTGTGTGTATGTAAACATTTTACATGAAACTATAGTATAGTGTATAATTCAAAGAAGAATCACCGCAGGCTGGACAGCGTTCGCCAAACACCACGATATCTTTAAGGGTAACTTTGGAACCTACTTGAAAAGACAAGTCTTCAAAGACAAGTCTTCAACTCATGCGTGCTTCCAGCGATGTCATACGGCGCATACACATGGGCACTGAGCATCCAGGCAAAGAACAAGCTAGCAGCCGCACAAACAAAGATGGAAAGAGGTGTGTTAAACACATATCGGGAGAAACAAAACATCTGGGTAAGAAGACAAAGATCATAGTCGTGATAGAACAAATCAGAAGACAGATGTAGACCTGGGCAGAGCACATCAGCAGACTACGAGATAACCGATGGACATCGCATGTCACAACCTGGATACCTTACGAAGGGAAACGATTTAGAGGACTATCGGCGAGACGGTGGAGAGACTAACTAGACGAGTACTGGAAGGGCACTATTCGGCAGAAGATAGCGCAAGACAGGCAGATTTGAAAACGACGTGCTGAGACCATCGCCCAACCACAAGACACTACGGCTGCACAATAATGATGATGATGATATTATAGTCGTTTTTATTTTAAGGGAGATGCTTTAATAACTAGATTATGCGTAATTCATGGGTTTTCATCGATGTTATTGTTATAGCTAATTTGTTCCAAACATATCTTACTAACATATCGTATTGCAATACCTCGCCATTATATACAACAAACTGTATTACTCGATATGTCACAACATCCAGTAAAAATCCAGTGTGCATGTGTGTACAGTTAAAGTGCAGAAACGTCCCCTTCGAGTACTTTCTGAATATTCTTAATAGTAGGCCTGTGTTATTCCTTGCTCTAAAGATGACACTTGCTTGTCCCTGTTATCGATTTTTCCCAATGATTTTATGTTGCGTCTCTGAGCTCAGATTTCTGGGGATACAGGCGCTATGATATGTTTATGATTATTATTATTATTGATGTAAAAATGGTTTTAACTGTCCTGCCGCTGTATTATATGCTCTGTGCGTATTATCTGATGTCATAAGCTACAAACTATTATATTCACATTTCATGTATTTTATATACGTGTACGCAAATATGGGATGTTTTCCTTTTCTCGCATACGAACGTTACAGCCCACAGGTAAACAAAATTTCTTAGGGGTCTGGTATTGTTCTTTCTAGCGCATTAGACCTCGGACGTAATACGTCCAGTTCCTGTCCAAGAAACGTATATCGAGGTAAAGATCTATTATATAAATCACATGTGTCCACTGTTAAAGGGTAGCGTATGAGAAACGTATTGGTTGCGCCCTCCAGTTTCGTGCGATGCTGGAATCTGAAGCATGAAGATGTCATAGACGGAAGTGTCGTCTACGTCCTTTGTTGCTGGATAGTTGTACTGGTTGAGCGTCCGACGGGATACATGCACTTCACCCGTCTTGTGCCGTCTGATTCCTGACGTACCACTTCCTCGACGAAATACCCGTATCATCAAAGTCGGCAACCTCTTAGGACCCTACTTGGACGTGAGGGTTGACGCGGCTGCTTCCAGTTCTTTGCCCCCTGTTGGGACCGGTTCCAGGTGGTCGGACTGCTGGTCCTGTGCTGTGTCTATGATTACACAAACAGTACATAAGAGAGGCCTACGCCTAACAATCCTGGCATTTACAAAGTACATATTTCCCTTCCAGAACACACAATGTACTTTTACTTGAAGTCTTCGTCATCGTCGCAAGAACTCCCGGTGGCGAGCACCCCGCCGCACCATTGTTGTCATTCTAATTACACAAGGTTCACCCGACCGGTTTCAACTTTGGCTCACGAAACGTCCAAGGAAATGTGTCACGTTGACGATATAGAGTCTAATCTACTACGGTTAGGCTGGTGTTAGAACAGCCACTAATACGGCGTATTACCTACGTAGTTTAAATAAAATAGTCACGCACATTCTCAGAGGTATAATCTGACAGAACCTCTGACGTTGTGTACTGACATTTCTCATAAACGCTTTCTAGTAAAAATATATAATTTATATAATTATATATATATATATATATCTATATTTTTGCGGAAAATACATTTTCACACTAAATGGAATATCATTGGTGTGTTTATATTGCCATACGCATATCAGTTCATTTTGTTTTGCTATCGGACGTGATAAGTTGAAATTATGGACGTTCTGAAAAACACACACTATTGACCTATCAAAAACATAACTACACAAGTCATGTAAGAATCACTTTACACCTTTAGGTCTACATATGTTACTTCAATGCACACTGAAAAAGAATAATAAGCTATAAATAATCAAACCACGCCTTCTAATTGTTGTGACACCCACTATGTTTGACAAACCAAAACGACCTATGTTGCGTAATAGTTGTCAGTGTTGAGTAATTCGAATAAAATATACTTTGCTAGATCAGAGTGAAATAGTACACCTTTCTATACAGCCGAACAGGTTGCCGATACACTGGACAAACGTTGATAATGTTTGTTCAAACGCACCCATAAGTTATATAAAAACAAACAGGGTGACATACAGAGAGACAGACAATATACATACATATATACATGCAGACAGACAGACAGACAGACAGACAGACAGACAGACAGACAGACAGACAGACAGACAGACAGACAGACAGACAGACAGACAGACAGACAGACAGACAGACAGACATACATACAGATAGACAGACATGTAGACACATGAACAAGCAATCATATATACAGACTGACAAACAACAGACAGTCAGTCAGACAGACAGACAGACAGCCAGACAGAAACAAACGCTGGCAGTCAGTCAGTCAGTCAGTAAGTCACTCGGTCACTCGGTCACTCGGTCACTCAGTTACTCGCACAATAAAACAACTTTCATTCACCCAATAACTTTAGGAAGGAAATTTAGCAAAATTAGCATATTATACAAATTTAAGTTCTAAACCAATATTGATCCATGTTGCACCACAACCGGAAATGATGTAGTATCATTACTGTTTGATGACGTCATGGAGCAACGTTACTCAATGGAAGTGCTTGTATTTTCAGTAGCGACCTTGCTGATCACATTGACTTATGGTAAGTGGAACGAATCCTGTTTGGTCAAGTGTAATTGTTTTGCATTTTTTCGAGGCTATATTTGGCGGAGATAGATCGTAGAAATTGGTGGCGCAGAAAAGTTGATAAACAAATGGAAATACTGATTGATCAGTATTATTCTTGCTTTAATATCATTCATAAAGTTGCAGTAAACATATATTGCGTAGCAATTGTGCTTAAAGTTAGTTAATTAAAGTATTTTAGAACACCTTAGTATAGTGAGTGATAATAGGGTAACTCAATCTTAGCCTTCGATAAGTTGTAAACAAGATTTAACAAACCTGATTATGTGGTAGAATATATAGGAGATAAAGTAACAACCATCAAACTACTTATATAAGATAATATCTGGGTAAGCCAGTACTTGCTAGACATTTTGAATAGGTAGCATTGCCATTGTTGTTAAAATTAAGCAAGGGTCGATAGTCGGGCGGCGTAACCTAAATAAATAAATAAAGCAGCCTAACGTAACGTAATTGATTGTATTTAAATTAGGTCACTACCGGTAATGTTAGCGTTCGTTATATAATAAATAGTGTAATTTAAATCTGTAACATAAAGTGTGCTATAGTACACAGGAAACAGTCTTTATAAAGACTAAGTTAGTTAAGATATTAAGTAAATTCTGATAGGGATATGGCGCCTTGCAAGCGGCAAGTCAAGGCAAAGCGACACTTGGTGTGCCATCACTGCCCCAGCTGGGTAGATTTTGCATTGTCCGGCTGTGGGAAATCATGGGCAGAAACCATGGAGGAAGGATTCACCTTTCAGTGCATTGGGTGTTGGAAGGTGATGATGGGAATTAGCAAGGAGGCAGGTCGAATGGAGAGAGACGACAGGGAGAGAGGTGGGAATACTGCAAGACTGAAGGAGAATAGCAGTGGCATGAAAACTGAGGAATGGAGATTGAGAGGAGGGAAGGTGATTGGAGGGGAAGAAACTGGAAAATCGACGACAGAAAACATGACAAGCGTGAAGATGACAGGGGCGAAAGTGACCGTAGAGAAGGAGGGAGGGAAGATGGTACGGGAGAGGAGAGAAGATAATAAGATGGGAGGAAAGATGAAGGGACGAAAGGAAGTGAGAGCAAATGTGATAGAAGAGACGTCGATAAAAGGGACACTGACAGGATGAAAGGTGACAAGAGAAAAAGCGACAGGAAAGAATGCATCGGAAGAGAATGTGACAGGAAAGAAGACGGCAGAGGGAAAAGACAACAACCAGACAGATGTAAACCTAAGAAGGAGATACTCGAAGGCAGTGGTTGAGGGGGCAATGAGGAAAGAGAGGGTGTTTATGGGCGACTCCATTATGAGAAAGACGGACAAGACACTGAGCGAGGGGAAGGACGTCGTTGTTTGTCTAACTGCAAGAGGATGCCGATCAATGCACCAGTTGAGCAGATGTGTGAAGAAGAGGGGGTGTGATTCATCGATTTATGGGGATACTTTGTTGGGAGGGAAGATATGTAAATGAGAGATGGCCTCCATCTTAGTGGAAAGGGGGCAGCAGTTTTCTCAGAGAACCTGCTGCGATCTGTTAACAGTATGACATGTTACATCTATTTAAACTAGATTCGCAGGGGGGACTCACAGAAAAGCCTCAAACTGGAGGCATAGATAAAGACAGCATAAATAAAACAGCTAAGATCAGTCTGGAAAACTCTTCTGAAGCTGGATATAAAAGTGTTTGTTTAAACGCAAAGAGTATAGTAAATAAAATAAATGAACTAAACATTATGGTAGAAGATGTTGACCCTCACATAATAGGTATAACCGAATCCTGGACCACCACCGATATATCAGATGCCGAATTGGGACTGACAGGATATGTAATGTTTAGGAAAGATACAATAGGAAGAAATGAAGTTGAAGTTATTTTGTATATTAACAAATGTATCCAGTCTTATGAAATAAAATTAGAAAGAGAAGCAGATTGCGAAGAAGCTGTTTGGTGTAACATAGATACAGGAAACTCAACGTTAACAGTTGGGTTAGTTTATCGAAGTCCAAACATAAGCATAGAAGAGAATGAAAAAATACAAAACGGTATAAGGGAAGTAAGCAAACGGGACTGTATTATTATGGGGGATTTTAACCACGGGCATATACAATGGAAATCTTTACAGAGTATGGGGACTGAGGACCACAAGTTTTTAGTTTTAGTTCAAGATACTTTCCTTTCTCAACATGTGCTACAACCAACCTGGGGTGAGAATGTGTTAGACATAGTTTTGTCCTCACAGAATGAATTAGTTGACATTGTCAATATATGTGAGCCTCTGGGGAGTAGTGATCACAACCAGATACATTTAACCATCAAAGTAAAATCAGAAAGGTATAGTAAAAAGCAGTATACGAGAAATGTCCACAAAGGAAGGTATAAGGACATGAGGAAATATTTAGCAAAGATAGAATGGAATAACACACTTAAAAACAAGACAGCAACAGAATGCTGGAATATATTAAAGAGTGAAATTAAGTGCATAGTTGATAAATTTGTACCCTTCAAAAAACAAGGGAAACAGTCCAAAAAGAAACACTTATCGAAAGAAGCCATTAGAAAAATTAAGTATAAACAAATGATGTGGAAGTCATATAGATGTACTGGAAATGATGAAGACTACAACAGTTATAAAGAAGCACTTAACCAAGCTACAGCTGAAATTAGAAATTGTAAGAGAAGCTATGAACAACAATTAGCTAGTAATATAAAACGTCATGTTTTATATTACTAGCTAATTGTTGTTCATAGCTTCTCTTACAATTTCTAATTTCAGCTGTAGCTTGGTTAAGTGCTTCTTTATAACTGTTGTAGTCTTCATCATTTCCAGTACATCTATATGACTTCCACATCATTTGTTTATACTTAATTTTTCTAATGGCTTCTTTCGATAAGTGTTTCTTGCTGTCATAGCAAGAGTTTTATGCGTATGTTCGAAGCAAACAAAAAGTTCAAGATAATTTCGGTCCTGTAGAAGGTAGTGCTGGAAATATAACATCAGAGGGATTCTTATTGGCAGAAGACCTGAATTAGTACTTTAGTTCAGTGTTTACCAGGGAAGATATTAGTTCACTGCCAGTACCAGAGGCTAAGTTCAAGGGGGCATATTCAGACTATTTAGGACAACTAATTGTAACCCCGGAAATGGTAGTTACGAAAATAAGGATTATGAAGGATAGTGAATCACCTGGAGTGGATGGGATTCCTCCCAAATTACTATTGGAAATTGTATAACAAATTAGCGTACCGCTTGCAACAGTTTTCAATTTGTCATTAGAAGAGGGAGTGGTTCTTTTAGAATGGAAAGAGGCAAACATTATACCGTTATTTAAAAAAGGTTCGAGAAACAAGTCAGAGTTTAACATCAGTGATTTGCAAATTATTAGAAAGACTAATTAAAGATCACATGGTGCATTTTCTTGTTAAACATAACTTAATAAACCCATTTCAACGTGGTTTTTTAAAGCGAGGTCATGCTTAACAAATATGTTATGTTTTTTGGAAGACATCACTAAGTGGGTAGATGAGGGATCACCAGTAGATATCGTCTACTTAGATTTTCAAAAAGGTTTCGACAAAGTACCACACCAAAGATTACTGCGTAAACTAAAGGCCCGCGGCATAGGAAATGGTATAATAAACTGGATAGAAAAATGGCTGATTGACAGAAGACAACGTGTAGGAGTGGATGAGGAGGCTTCAAACTGGAAATCGGTATTGAGTGGGGTACCACAAGGATCAGTACTAGGACCTTTGTTATTCTTAATATATATCAACGATTTTGATGATGAAATAATTAGCAAGGTGTTGAAATTTGCGGATGATACAAACGTGTTTAGAAGTATTAAAAGTGATGGAGATAGACAACATTTACAAGATGATCTTGACATGTTGATTAAATGGTCTGAAAAGTGGCAAATGCTGTTCAATTTTGGGAAATGTAAATGCCTACACGCAGGACATGTGAGCGAAGAAGTAGAATACACAATGGGGCGTACAGCTCTAAGTACTACTGTAAAAAAAAGGACTTAGGGTTAACCATTAGTGCTGATATAAAGGTTTCAGAGCAGTGCGGAATTGCAGCTTCAAATGGAAATCAAATCCTTGGATTAATTAGGCGAAACATAACGTATAAGGAAATAGAGCTAATAATACCTCTGTACAAAACAATAGTTAGGCCTCATTTAGAATATTGTATTCAAGCGTGGAGGCCATATTGCAGGAAGGACATAGATTTGCTAGAAAGAGTACAGAGGAGAGCAACTAAAATGATATCAAAACTGAGGGATCGTATTTACGAAATACGTTTAAAAAATGCGGCTTAACAACACTAGACACTAGGAGATTGTTAGGAGATCAGATAGAAGTGTTTAAAATAATGAATGGTTATGAAAATATCGACTGAAATAGTTTTTTCTCAGTTAAGAAAGATAGAAGGACTAGAGAACATGAAGTTACATTAGCAAAGGAGCAGTGTAGATTAGGTATAAGAAAGTTCTCATTTTCACAAAGGACTGTAAATGAATGGAACAGATTATCTGCTGAACGTGTGGGTATTAGTAGCGTGAATATGTTTAAAAATAAAATCGACACATACCTCAGAAGGGCGGGATACACATAAATAAAAGGGTCGGCTCTCGATAAGCCTAAGCGCTTCCATGTCCACCTGCCACCTAGAGCTAATTCTCTGGGTGGCAATCTTGTTAAATCTTGTTAAATCTTGTAATACAGTATATATTAATTTATATCAGAACAATTACTAATAAACAGGCCACTCCGTAAGTTTCTGAGATATACACAATATAAGTGGACATTACAAGAAGCACAATTGAACGCTGAAATCCAAAATCCAGTTATGAGAAAGTGTCACGGATTAGCGTGGTCTCCGTACATTAGATGGCTCAGTCTTTTAGGGTTGTTATATATCAAGGTCAACGCATACGAGAAAGAACAGTTATCGTGAACAAGCAACAAAGAACGAGGAAAATGTAATAAACTTTATTACAAGATGCCTTCCTTTTGGTATATATCTCGATTAACAAAAATAAACAGAATAAAGAAACCCCGTAACCATACCTTAATAGACCATAATAAACAATAACACTGAATCTTTCAATTATCAAATTCCACTTCATTTCCAAGGTGGATTATACCGCTACACGACCAAACATTAGGCGCCAAGTGTTATCTAAAAATAACTCCCATAATATAAATACACCGTATATGTCTAGTCCTCGCGGACTCTCATTACAGTAATCTGTTACAACACACACACACACACACACACACACACACACACACACACACACACACACACACACACACACACACACACACACACACACACACACACACACACACACACACACACACACACACACACACACACACACACACACACACACACACACACACACACACACACACACACACACACACACACACATCTCGAATATATACGAACGTTTGTTGAAGTCAACACGCCGAGCTCAGAATACAATTAGAACGGTGTATCTCGGCCGCACGAGTGATGATGCCAGGCAGTTGACGATTGCCGTCGTACGCCGCGAATTCTCGAGTCGGGTCCGTTCAATGATCGCACGGTCGCAAACGATTGCGAGGTCAGTTGAATACTTTCAACTGAAAGACGAAGCCGGGCAGTATATGCTAACCGCCGGCCGCTACGAATTCGATCGAGAGGTCTTGCCCTGTCGCAAACGATCGAGAAGTCGGATGAACGGGTTCGCGCGAATGACGACGCCTGGCAGTATACGTTTACCGCCGGCCGCTACGAGTCGCATTCGGTGAAGCTTTCTGGCGATGTCGCTGTGAGACCGCTGTTCTAGGATGGCCCGAGCTGGGTGAGCGCGTCGCGATTATCGCTCATCGACGTAAATACGTTGGTCCGACTGGAACGTTGTCTCAATATACCGCTATGTGGCGGCATGGCTTCTTCGAAGCTCGAACAGTCACCCTGGACACTGAATATTACACACACACACAAAAGCTTGGGAACGTAACCCACGTTAACGATTCCCACCACGCTTCACGACTTGACTTGCCATTCTCTTGGCAGCAGGGCAACCTGTCTCGTTCAACCATGGATGTGTCCCAGTCCTTCGCCAGCGCCCAGATGGACATAATTACACATCATATGACAGGTTTCCATCATTTCTGTTGGCTAAAACAATATACAATTCAAGCTAGGCATTGTGGAACACCCTCTAAGATTACAGTGAAACCACCTGCTTGCCTAGAAACGCTAGCAACAGAATACCACGCCCCACTGAGCGCATCTGCAACCGAGTTGCTGTAATTACGTAACTAAGGCGGTTGGTCAACAATATGTCTATCTACTGGCTTGACCTTCCTCATTTCCCAAATTAAACCTCAGGAAAGTAGATTTAAACATCCAAAAATAGCAGAAATGCTACAGAAAGACGTCAGTTATTAAAACAATAAAAACAAAATGTGATGTGGTCACTGTCAGTATAAATAAATCACTATTAACCGATATATTTCAAAGTTCGTTATCTGTATAAAAATATTTAATCAATCGTAAGCAATATGTTGAATTTGTACATATAATATCTTAAGAGAGTGTTATTACTACTGGTTTTCCCTAGTAGGCGAACGGCAAATCCTCCAAATTGTTTTACCTTAGGGTACGTTTTATTATCTCTCCATCCCAATACGCTATGTTGGTGCAGTAAGCTTGAATATAAGGTCAAACAAGGTCACTATCAAATGATGATTTGTTATAATGTAGGAATAACATTACATTTTTTTAAATTAATTACAAAATGGCCAAGCTATATATTTTTGGAAAGCTTATTGTCTTCCCGACAAATGGAGATACGGTGTAGTTTGTCTACCTGGCATATTAAATGTGCAACTAAGGTAGAGAAATCACCGTGAAATTATTAGTATTCGATTGCTTCCAATACAACGAAGGTTATAAACTTACAATGACTCGGGATCTACTTCATTTTCATTTAGACGTCTTATATTGTGTGAAAGAATAATTCCTTCCCCTCAATATATAATATAAGGTGGAGTTGTCAGTTGATGGAGAATGTATACAGCGACGATCAAACAAAGTCATCGTTAAGTAATACATATTCGAAATTGCGCCATCCCACAAACGTCATATAATATCAATTGCTTATATCTACGTTACCTGCCTACTCATGGTCATGTCATATACCTTTTGGAAAGCTTACTGTCTTCCAGCATAAACACGAAACGATGAATATCACAATTGACGAATGTTCAAAACGGTGCCATTCCGTAAACGTTGAACCATTACAATGTCGACGTATGTATTCGCTGTTTTCAAAATTGAGCCTGTGACGTAATTATCTTAACTGTTATTATATTAAGACTGTTAACAAGAGTTGTGGTCTTGAAGGTGTTTATGCAGAGCACCTGATGTACTCCAGTGAAAGCATACTGCCTTTACTGTCAATGTACTTCACAGGTATGTTGGTGCATGGCGAACTGCCGAGTTTCATGATTTATGTGATAATAGTGCCCACAATCAAGGATAAAACCGGCAAGATAATCAGTAAAGACAACGACAGGCCAAAGGCATTGGCAAGTGGTGTATCAAAATGTTTTGACAAAATCATGCTCAGCAGAATGGATGATTTTTTAAACAACCAGTGACAACCAGTTTGGTTTTAAAAAGAAGCACGGCACTGACACGTGCATTTATGTACTAAAAGAGGTTACTGCTAAATATCGAGCTTTAAATAGCTGATTATTTATGTTTTCTTGATGCTTCTAAGGCTCTTGACCGTGTAAATCATACCATAATTTTCAAACAGCTAATTGGTAGAGGTGTTCCGGGTTACAATGTTAGAATTCTAGTTTTTTGGTATGCGAACCAACAAATCTGTGTAATATGGGACACCATTTATGTAAGTAATGGAGTTAGACAAGGGGTCGCTAGGTGGCGTAAGGTGGTACTTGTTTATTTTGTCACTGTGTGATTCAAAATCATTTTTGCAATTTAACGTTTAATTGTGTCTGTGACACTAGTGTATAATTAGTGTCAACGTATTGCACTGTTTGCTTAAACAAACATTTTATAAATTGTCACCACCAACGCTGTTAAATCTTGTACTTAAATTAGTTGGGCGATAATACAGGTCGATTTGTATTTCGCGCTAGCAGGCTTACGTACACAACATACTAAGGTAGGGGCAGTCCCCTTATAAACTATATACTAACAGGCCTTTTCAACAAGACGTTCTTTTTAAACGTCTTGTTACTTTGCACAGGCCTGCTGAGCGCGAACAATCATACGACCTGTAATATTGCCATTGATTATCGCCAACCCACTCTTTAATAACCTAGAAATTTACATTATTTTTAGTACAGTTGTACAGTTTTAGAATATTTTATTATATTCAATTATTTATTATTTTTATGAGACATTATCATTTTATTCTTCACCATTTCGAGGAAAGACAATGTCACCAGCATTTTTATTGTGTGTCTTATTTTTATCCTGTTCTGCTGCTTCGAGAGGTCACGATTTTAGGCTGTGCAAGCCACTTAGTCCCCAACGGTCGGCTGTAATTTTGACAGTTTCTCAGTACATGAGAACACAACATTCCTTGTCACATCTTCACAGTTTGCCATGTCTTAATCTTTGCTTTAATAGAAAGTTACTGCCAATCCCCCGCTCTAAGCCAACGTTTAAATTGGCAATTATTTTACTACAAGCAGGATATGTAAGTCTTAATCCTGGACCTGCTATCAGGCGCAATATTCGAGTAGCCACCACTAACGTTCGATCTATTCGAGACTGAACAGCCTCGCTTACCGATTTATTAACTTCCAAGACAATAGACACCCTTGCAGTCACTGAGACCTGGCTCAGACCACATGACACAGCTGCATACATTGCTGACATTTCTCCTTCCAGTTTCACCTTCCATCATCGCCCACGTTCAGTTGGACGAGGTGGTGGTGTTGGATTTCTCGTCTCAAAACAGTTCAAAGTTAATTTGCATTCAAACCCTGATTACTCCAGCTTTGAGGCCATCTGTGCCGAAATTTTCGATTAATCTTTCTCTGCTTATTCTGTGTGCATTTATCACCCTCCAGGACACCCTGCCCATTTCTTTGAAGAATTCCAGGATCTACTTGAAAATCTGGCAACTATTTATTCAGAATTTTATATACTCGGTGATTTTAATCTTCATCTGGACACACCTTCATCAACAACAAGTACATTTAATGACATTCTGGCATCCTATGACATGAAACAACATGTTACCTTCTCAACACACATACATGGCCACTGGCTCGATCTCTTAATCACCCGTTCAGATTGTAACAATATTCAGACACCTACTGCTTCAGATGGTTTATCAGACCACCGCACTGTCATTGCTGATCTCAAAGTTCCTAGAATTCCCGTAGAGTCCAAAAACAAAGTGTTTTACCGACCGATCCATAAGATTGACATTGCCGCATTAATGACAGACATTCTTAAATCCGACCTCATCAGTAAACCCAAAGAACATCTGTCAGATCTGTGTCGACAGTACTGTCAAGTACTCAAAGATTTATTTAATAAACATGCACCCCTGAGATATAAATATGTGTCCCAAAAGCCACATGCTCCATGGATGACTCCTGAAATTCTACAATCTAAAAAGCGCCGGCGCTATCTTGAACGTTTATGGCGCAAATTACGCTCGCCTTTGGACAGATCACGATATTCTAAACAGTGTCACTACTGCATCAGACAAATGGCCAAAGCTAAATAAAATTATTACACAAACATGGTCTCGAGTAACTCTGATAACCCACGTCAGCTATGGAACTGCATAAATCATATTTTACATAGACGGCCGCCTCCATCTCTACCTAGTCATGGGTCAGTCAAATCTCTGTGTGACTCGTTTTCTAGTCATTTCAAAGATAAAATAAGTCTTATACGTTCTGCTTTTCCATGTCACACTTTAAGTACTGTAAATGTGGACTCCCCACAAGTAAATTCTCCACTTGTATTGTTTGAGCCAGCCACAGTTGATGAAGTGAGGAAAATAATAATGTCCTCCCCAAATAAGTCATGCGATCTCGATCCATTACCAACCATACTACTAAAAGCATGTATTGACTCTTTACTTGGTACAATAACGAATATCATAAATGTATCACTAAGTTCGGGTAAATTCCCAGATGATTTTAAACACGCACATGTAAATCCTGTTCTCAAGAAGACTTCTCTGCTAAAAGATGATTTCAAAAATTATAGGCCAATTTCTAATCTTAGCTTTATTTCTAAGATACTTGAGAAAGTCGTAGCAAACCGTCTAAGGCGTCATATTAGCTCAACTTGTTTATCCAGTGTGCTCCAATCAGCATACAAACAATTTCATTCTACAGAGACTGCTCTCCTAAAAGTACACAATTATGTTATATTAAACATTGATAAAGGCAAAGTAACTGCACTTACCTTGCTTGATCTGTCTGCCGCCTTTGATACCATTGATCACAACACTCTTGTCAAACGTTTGTCATTGTGGTATGGCATATCTGGCACAGCTCTGACCTGGTTTTCTTCATATCTATCCAATAGACATCAATGTATAAAGATAGATAATTACTTTTCAACCTCACTCCCCACTTCAAGTGGCATTCCCCAGGGTTCCGTTCTTGGGCCTTTGCTTTTCACTCTCTACACTGCGCCACTCAGCTCTTTAATCCAAAGTCATAACTTGGATCATCACCTTTATGCAGATGACACACATATCTACATTTCCTTGGCCACTCCCGATACAAGTCATTCTCTAAACCGACTCAACGATTGTCTCCAAGATGTTTTTTCATGGATGACCGATAGTAAATTAAAGTTAAATGCAGACAAAACTGAATTCCTCATCATTGGTACTCCAATGCAGCGAGGTAAACTAAATGACTTTTTTCCAACATGCATCCTGAGTCAAACTATCACACCAGCAGCATCAGTACGGAATCTAGGAGTGACCTTTGATTGCGACTTCAATTTCAGACAACACATATCCCAAACGTGCCGTTGCTGTTTTTATAATATCCGTGATCTTCGCCGCATTCGCCGACATATGTCGCTTTCTGTCGCTAAGACTATCGTAACAGCTCTTGTTAGCAGCATATTAAATTATTGCAATTTCCTCCTTCATAATATTGCTATCAAGGATATTGCAAAATTACAACGCGTCCAAAATTGTTTAGCAAGGGTAATCACACAATCTCCTCGATTCTCCCGCTCAGTGCCACTTCTAAAATCACTGCATTGGCTCCCCGTGCGATATCGCATTATGTTCTGCACAATCACCTACCAAGCCCTTTCATCCAAACAAACTAGTTATTTACACTCAATGCTCAGACAAGCCAGACACCTTCGGTCGTCTAGTTCGAAGTTGCTATCTGTTCCTAGAGTTAAGACAAAGGCTGGAACTCGAGCTTTTTCAGTTGCCGCGCCAACTATATGGAATTCGCTTCCCGTTAATGTTAAATTAGCAGAAAATATTGTTACATTTCGTCGTCACCTCAAAACCTATCTTTTCAATATCGCCTATCCTCCCTAGCTTCCTAGCACATCCATCCATTTGTTGACGAATTTCGCCTAGCACACGAGTATGAGAATGCTTAATCCTTTGGTTTTGGTGCGCCACTGAGCTCGGATTGTCTGAGGATATTGGCGCTTAAGAAGTTATTTATTATTATATTATATATATTATATATTATCACCCTATTTGTTCCGTGTTTATATGGATGATATATCCACTGTACTTAATGTTAGCAATGTAGGATGTTATGTAGGATATCATTGTGTAAATAATATTATGTATGCTGATGATCTCGTAGTATAGTATTTTGTCCGTCCAGCAGGGGATTACAGACCCTTCTCACTGTTTGTGATCAATATGGTTTATCTTATGACAAAAGGTACAATGCCTAAAAAATATGGTATTAAAAACAAGAGTTGTAAGAAAGTGAAATTTCCAAGTTCCATGCTTGGTAACAGCAAAGTGTGTGAGGCAGAATCTGTAAGATATTTGGGTCATATAATTTCAAATAGTATGCTAGATGAAATGATGTAATTTCCTAGATATTACCTAGAACATGTCGCCAGATGCATGCGCAAGGCAATATGATCATAAGGAAATGTCATATATGTTCAAATGATGTAAAGAAACATTGTTTACTACCTTTTGCTCACCTGTGTATACTGACCATTTATGGCGGAATCTTCATAACTATGCTATCAGGAAATTGTATCTTTACAACAATACATTCCGAATGGTGTTACGTTATTATAAATATTGTAATGCTAGTGGAATGTTTGTTTACAATAATTGTTTTAACTATGCTCCTATTATTAGAAATTAACGTACAGATTTATACGCCGACTCCAGTTCTTAAAGAATATCTTGATCTGTAGCATTATTATAAGTGACGTACAATACATGTCTAGAATAGAAGCACTGATTAAATTCCCTGTAAAAAAAAAATTTTGACGGGTGATATTTCATTATGTACATTGAAACTATTGTTTATAAGACAACTATAGAACCACGATAATGTACTTGTATGTTGTATGGAGTCTTACAGTATTACAATTTTTGTGCCCATCTTTGCATAATAACAAAGATTTTGTGATTTGCATATGTATTGTCTATTTTATCAGGTATTGACATTTGAATGTATGGAATAATCTAGTATGAAACGTGATTTTCTCGAAATGTGTCTATGGCGTACACCAGCTTTGTTTATACACCCGATTATTCCATGTAAACATGTTTTCACATTCCTTGCGAAACATCGCCTTGGGCAAATCCACATATTACCATACCGAGATTGAATCAGCAAGCCATGATAACATAGCAATGTTCCGCATCACCAATGAACTGATGGGCCGCTCGCGTGGCCCTGTGCTGCCTAAATGTGACGACGATCCCCTTTCCTTGGCTGAACGGTTCGTTACACACTTCACGTACAAGATTGCTGCCACGTGTGCACAGTTGGGACTTCCAGTTGGCTACAGTATCGTTATTCGCGGACTGGTTGTCCAGGGTTCCGACAAGTTGTCTCCTGGCATAGACGTAATTTCTACAGTCATACTTAAATCGAACATTGACACGCTGGTACCCGTGTTTACACGCGCTGTAAACCAGTCGATCGAGTCGTCTACTGTGCCAGCTGGTATGAAACATGCCGTTGTAACACCGTTGTTGATGAAGAGTGGACTCGACTCTGAATCATTGGCTAACTACCGATATCTAACCCGAGTTTCATTTCGAAACTGCTCGAAAAGAGAGTTTCATCGCAAATTCGACGACACGTGGACGCGAATGGTTTATTTGATGTCTTTCAGAGTGCGTACCGCCCTTCACACCTTTGTGAAGCAGCCGTCGTTCGTATACTGGACGACTTTCTTCTTTCACTGGAAAATCGGTTGACCGTAATATTGCTCGACTTGAATGCTGCTTTCGATACTGCCGATTATCGCCTGTTGCTCGACCAACTTCACTAGGCATACGTGACAACGCGCACCCCTGGCTACAGTCGTATCTTTCCCAGCGAACACAAGCTGTCAAAATCGGTAGCTTCACCTCAAGAAGTGTTGATATGTGCTCTTGTGTACCGCTAGGACCCCTGCTTTTTACTATCTATAATGTCTTGGGCTCCACCGTGTATTTAAACGTCATCAGCTTCATTACCACATGTATACTGACGATACTCAGCTGTATGTTGAATTTCCGCGTGACCACCAATGCACGTTATAACTGCCATTGACCGCATAACGCGATGTACCGCTCACGTGAAATCAACCTTCATCTAAATGAGAGCAAAACGGAGGTCGTCGTCATTTCCGTTGTGCGTAACCACAAACATGTCCATTCTCCCGTTGACTTAGCCATTGATGTTTGTGGCTGCTACATTACGCTGGAACCATGTATTCGGGACATCGGTATTACTATTCACGACACTATGTCAATGGCGGGGCGTGTACACCGTGTTTGTCAGGTGGCATACTGGCTATATTCACAGCATCGCCAGGATCAGGAAATGTTTGTCTACCGCTGCGTGCAAAATTATAGTCCATGCCTTAGATATGTCTCGCGTCGATTACGGCAACGCGCTAATTTTGGTTTGCCTGAGACGCTGCTGCGTAAGCTGCAGATGGTCCAGAATTCAGCAGCGCGGCTCATTACTGGGACCCGCAGAAGAAATCATATCACAACAGTTCAATCTTCATTGGTTGCCAGTTCGCCAACGAATCGAATTCAAGATTCTCCTACTCGTGTATCGCTCTGTTCACCACCTCGGCCCGGAGTATATGACGTCACTGGTGACACCGTACTCGCCGACCCGATCATTGAGATCCGCCGGTCAAGGTTTATTGGCAGTGCCGTTGTACAACCTTGCGCGGTATGGTCAGCGGTCCTTCTTGGTGGCAAGACCGACATTGTGGAACAACCTTCCTCCTGCTGTCAGAGACGCTAACTCAGTATCAACTTTCTAGACAATGCTAAAGACACATCTCTTCCGTATAGCGTAAAGAACACTATGTAGCTAGTTGAAGTGACATTTAAGTGAAACTGATTATTTGAGCGTTTTTAACTAAGTTAATTATATTTAATGTTTTTTTTTAATTTGGCTTGTCTTCCTAATGTTTACGCTTATCTAATTTACGAAATAAATTTAGTATTGTATTCAATTATTTATTTTATTGAATTAACTCTTTGATTTAACCTATTATTTAACGTATTATTTAATCTGTATATTAACTTATTTATTTAGCTTATACATATATATTTACTTTTTTATATTGATTGCGTCTTTTAGTAGGTTTTTAACCCGGAGACATGGCGTTTTATAAATACTTCTTCATAATAATAATGTTATAAATGAATACTTGAAAAACAGCCCCATTGAACGAGTTGGACTTACTGTTAAACTGTTTAACCTTGCTCTATTATCTGGTATTGTGCCAAATAATTAGTGCGTTGGAATTATTAAGCACATATAAAAAAGAAGGGATCAATAGATGACCGAGACAACTATCGTGGCATTACACTACAATGCTGCATACGCAAATTGTTTACAGCCTCTATTAATGCGAGACTGGCCTCTTAACTAGATGAACTGAGTATCAAAGGTGAAGAACAGGCATGGTTCAGAGAGGGGTATTCTACCCTTGATCATATATTCGTTTTACACCCATTGGTTGAATTGTATTTTGTCTCCTCGCAAAAAAACCTGTAATGTGCCTTCATTAATTATAAAAAAAACAATTGATCTAGTAGACAGATCCTCACCGTGGTCTAAGTTAATCTCTAGTGGTATTAACGGTAATGTGTTAAAGGTTGTATACAACATGTACAAAAACGCTAAGTAATGTGTAACTCGACTCACCCATGGTACGATGCGTACATTGACTATGCCCGTGAAAAGAAACGGAAATTTGAAAATCTTTGGAGGAAAACCAAACTTGAAATGAATTGCCAGTTATACGTCATGTTACACAATGAGTGCAATACCTTAATAATGGAAAGAAAAACATGATATTTACAAGATCGATTGGAAAACGCTAACACCAACACTATGTTTCATTTGGTGAGAACTCTTGGTGGTCATAATTCTCAGCTGCATCCAGAATTCAGCTCGGCAGTGGAAGGATGCGAACTATTTTCACATTTCTTCAGTGACAAAAATAGATAAACTGTTATAAAGCGTACAATTTTACACATCAACTGATCTGGCTACATGTGATGAAAAGCAATATTTTACACATCAACTGATCTGGCTACATGTGATGAAAAGCAATATTTTACACATCAACTGATCTGGCTACATGTGATGAAAAGCAATATTTTACACATCAACTGATCTGGCTACATGTGATGAAAAGCAATATTTTACACATCAACTGATCTGGCTACATGTGATGAAAAGTAATATTTTACACATCAACTGATCTGGCTACATGTGATGAAAATCAATATTTTACAGATCAACTGATCTGGCTACATGTGATCAAAAGCAATATTTTACACATCAACTGATTTGGCTACATGTGATGAAAAGCAATATTTTACACATCAACTGATCTGGCTATATGTGATGAAAAGCAATATTTTACACATCAACTGATCTGGCTACATGTGATGAAAAGCAATATTTTACACATCAACTGATCTGGCTACATGTGATGAAAAGCAATATTTTACAGATCCTATACACGTCTTCGATCCAACAACAGCCGAAGAAATCACAAGAATTCTTTCTACCACGGGCAAAACTTGCATGCTAGATTCTTTAACTGCTAACCAGTTGAAAGACAATTCGAACATTCTTGCGTCCATCGTCACATTGATCACAAATGCATCTCTTGAAGACGCGGTTATGCCAACACTACTTAAACAGGCTATTGTCCAACCTTTGTTGCAGAAGTCATCGCTTGACAAAGACGTCTTAAATAAATATCTCCAGTGAGTAATTTCACACATTTGTCTAAAGTAGCTGGAAAGTAGTGGCGCTTAGATTAACCGCACACGTCAAGATCCGCCAGGTGAGACGAACTTGTGAATATATTCGAGTTCAGAGATAGTGTAAAACTTAATACAAAAATCTAGGCAAATTTACACATTTTCAAAATTTATTCACCCATACCAAACAAAAAAACTTTAGTATTCATAAATTTCCCGAGGGAAACTTGTCAGCCTCCCACACGCGCTTGTCAGTGACATGACACATATACATATATACAGCTGTATGTATCTATTATAAGTCACCTCTCACAGATACAAATAGTAGAACAATTTCTTCCATCATATTACATACAAATAAAATGACAAGCTAATGCAACCTCATATGATCACAATAGTGAAAGGTCTTAGAATTGCTACCCTCGTGGCCATCGTAGGGTAAATATGTGACGAATAAACGTTCGAGATCAACGATACTCTACCTCGACTTGGACGTCAACGTGAATCTGTTCTGGCCATGAGTAGCCCTCCGAAGTCGACTCCGATTGGTTGTAGGGAATTTCTCTCTTCTGGCGGGAATTCACTCTTGACGTAGAATCCGCCTATTCGCGAATATCAGCTCTACAGGTCACTCGGCTTCACGCACATACTTGTACACCTTGTTGGTCCTCGCTCCGACTCGACACTACAATAAATGTTAACTACAATACTACAATATTCCTACTCACTGGTGTGTACTACCCACCCTTCATAGCATATGGTATTTCAACAAAACAATACACAATCATAATTCCAGTATATATATATAATATATAATCTATACGTTCGACGTATACATATCAGAGAAAAATATTCAATATGTCTTCCAAAAACGATCCCACCAACAAAAGTATTGTAAGTTTTATCAATCTATACACCCATACATATAATCCGAGACAACCATATTACCACATACGTTCGTTTATCGTTACTACTATCTTTATGTACTCGCATCGCAGAGCGATGATTTGCTATCCAGTGTAAACGTCGCGACATCAGTATCGTTGCGCAAACCCAGGTTCGTTTATTATCGACCACACCCTTTGATAAACTTAGCAATATAAAACCAGATAATCAAGGCAATACACATAATTTAACATTCACTAATGTGTACACAGACTATATATTCTGCATATCTCCAATATTCTCTTCTCGAATAAACATGAATGTAAAATGTCATCGTCTACGCAACCGCTTGGTATTGGTTCTAGGTATGGGCTTGACAACCACACTGTAATAATATATCGTTACAATAGAGACCAGGTTACATCGTCCATTATGTGGATCACTCTGGACTGGTGTGTTCTCCCTCCCCAAACATCAGTTAGTGAACCATATGCTTCGCATCTGTTATGTGATCTCTGCCGATGCCGACACCATTGTCTTAATCTCACCACCACCCAACAGGCAATACAATAAGTCAACATGTATATAAATCTTTATTATAGCGACATCACTATACGCTGTTACATTATCCCATATACATTTCCACCCATACCACAGTTCCTATTCATATGAAACTGCCTACCATTCTATAAATATTACATATTAGATTTAACGATCATACCTCTCTACCCTAACTATAATGTAAAGTATCCCCGGTTCTTTAAAATCTGACCCTATGCCACCTCTCCAGTGCATTCATACTGTTGCGTAAGCACTAGTTAGCCGTCCATAGCCGTAGAGGATAACCCCTATTGTAGTCTTTCACAGACGCTACCAACCTATGTTAAGTTCATAACCCCAAATATCGACAGTCTCTGATCAGGGAATGAATGACTGCTACTTATTGGCGTTCCGAAAACACCATTAGGTGGAAACGGCTTTACTATACGTTATCAATGTTATGAAATCAACCATGGACAACAAACAAGGCATATCACTGGTTCTCATCGATTTTTATGCAGCTTTTTAGGCAATTAACCATGCCATTTTAATTTGACGCTACGGCTTTGTTGACAAAACATTAGTAGCCCAGCCGATATGTGTATGAATGGTGCATTTTACGATACAAGCCGAAAACCTATCTCCCCAATCTTAATAACATCGCCACGTAGAGCAGTCATTTAGGTACCAAAGCATAGGTGGGTGGCTGCGTAATACGAGTTGGCGACTGTATGATTGCAGCTTCACGATATGTCCGGAATCTCGGCATCTACGTGAACAGACATCTGAACACGAACAACCAGATATCACAAACCGACAGTGTGTGCGCATTCCACCTACGCCACGTTAATCAAATTAGCCGATTTTTACCTAAAACAACGAAGGAACGGGTAGTCAATGCAATGATAACATCGCAACTGGACTGTTGTAATTCACTCATATACGGAAAATCTGCAAACAACATCGATCTGCAACGAATTCACAACTCGACTGCTCGTCTGATATTGCGTCGCCCGCGGAGTGATGGTGCTACGCCGCTGTTGCATGATCTGTACTGTCTATATGTCGCTCGCAGCTCAAAATACTGGTGTTCACATACAAGACAATGCATTAAAATGCGCCCGTCTACTTGCGTGACCTCGTACTCTGATACGTGAGCCGACAGCCTCGCGGCAACAACCTGTTCTATTATCTTGGATAAGTAGGGTAAATTAGACATGTGCTTGCAGTTATTCAAGACGGTTTTTGTCCAGGTTCGGTTCCTCGAGTTTCTATTGGACTAACATGCGCTCCCTTCACGCGAAAAGGTTCCACGGCTGTTCTCAGAGACAGATTAACAACTGTCGTGACCACATATACAATGTCATGCGTAGCGATGTCGGAATGGGAACGAGTTCACCCGATTTCACCGGCGATTACTTTAACAGCTTCAGTGGATGGCTCATGTACAGACGGCAGACCCTGCTGCGGAGCATCGTCAGTGAATGCGTCTACAATGTAGACGTTTTGGATTAGTTCAAACCGAATTTACGTGATTTTATAGAACTAATATGTTAACCACGGTGCAAATGTGTTGAGTAAGTCGCAGCTGAGTCAGTTCACTCAGCTGTATGACTGCGTACCTGGCAATAGACTGTCGTGGTTATTGGTGTACGAATGGCCTTCACGCATTCAGCGTAGCTGAATGCTTCCCAGAGAAGTCAAGATGATGTTCGATTGAACGGGTCTGCTAGGGAGTAAAGTGTAAAGCGTTTTGAGCAGTCCTGAGGACTGGATACTGTGCTATATAAGAACGTACCTTTACATGGCGGAGGTAGAGTATCGTTATCGGCGACAATTTTGAACAGTTGCATCTGATCAACAGATGCATTAGTGGTTTGACACGTATGATATATTAGTTTTAGTTTAAATTTTGGTACAGATATGTAATGACGAGCTGGCGCTGGATGCAGTAAGCAAACCTGTCACACACCTGTCTAGATGTTCTCTATCTTCGTTCCAGCTGTCGTCTAAAACACTTCTGTGATCGTATACTATCGCTATGCCACGGCGTGTTTGGTCGTACAGTCACTGTGCGTGTCTTTAACTGCGCATGCTTTTCATTGATAACACCAGTGACTTCACTGTAGGTGTTGGCAGCACGTTCTTGTCATTAGTAAAGGTTTAATCAAGAGCCACTTTTATGCGATACTTCAATTGTTTAATTGCTTTACGAGAATGTGTTGCATTTTGAAAACAAATACAATGAGCTTTAAATTGTCTTATGTGTTTAATTTGATGAGGATAATTGTATATTACACAATCGGGCAGATGAACCATATTCAACACGTTTGCCCTATTCGTATGAATAAAACGAGTTATTGACGTATCAGACATATATTATTGTATCTTACTTGACAGATACGTCCAGGAAAATAAAATGTACGACTTCATTTTCAGGTGTTTACTTTACTGGAATAATCGGGGCGGATGTCGTAGCAGTGCGCTTTCGTGACATTTTGATTGTCGGGAGAAGAAGACACACTGGAAGATGGGTTGAGAAATTACACATACGTTATTCTCGTGATGCAGGTGACACTTATCACAAGGACAATGGAAAGTCTCTATACATACACACACAC
>CM034533.1:872528-927528 GCA_020002185.1 Paraescarpia echinospica | reverse complement strand
ATTGTAAACATAAAATTAATATATGTGCGTGTATATATATATATATATATATACACATATATATGATATCATATATATATATATATATATATATATATAAATGATATCAAATATAAACAATGCAAACATTTACAAAAGAGCGATAATTTAGTTTTCTTCAACCATATTAAGAGTGTTTTCCCCGTATCTTTCATGTCGTGCATTTCATCACAACTGTTTCGTAACATCTTTGTGTAGCATACATCTTATTCCCCGCTGTCTTGTTGCAGTACCGTTGTATTTTGTTGCTATTTATCTAGCTCCACATCTGTAACACATTTACCGCCGAAATCACTGATGCGCTAATCTGAAATATCGACTTCAAAATATAAGTAGCGATTAATTTAGTCACACTCCTATCTATCGTACACACTGCGATTGTTTGGCAGATTAACTACAAACTAAATTTGTTCTCATACAAGAAAATCACTCTTGTATGAAAAACTTAAGTTCTAAGCAATATAATATACACCAATTAAAACAAATAGAAAAACATAAACATCTACACCACGTGAGTAAACTCGGATAAATGAAGTATGTTTGACGTAAATATCGATATATAGTTCAACGTGGTGTCTTGCAACTAGTGCGAAAACATTAGCTTTATTGGGGAGGTACAGTTGGAATTGTTTTAGGAAACTTCACCCAACAAATATTTATCACGTTCCCTGGTGAATATTGCCCACACAAAAATGTAGACATATTACAATATGTCCATGTAAATAGCAGTTGTTTTACACGGTTCCAGGCATATTTTGTTCTTCTTGCAGTGTTGCAGAAATCAACGCCTTCAGACGCAGGTAATTAATACAACATTACTTTATACAACATCTATGAAAATGGTCCTACCTACAGACAGCCACATAAGCTGGTTTCCATGAGTTTTCGTAAATAAGTGACATAATTTGAATTTTTCCGCAACTTTAATAAACAGCAGGCGATAGAAGAAGTGCACATCGAACTCCTGAAAGACATCTACACTAACAGCTTGGTGAAAGTCCATCTACGAAAAGAGCAACGAGATCAACACCAAGACAGGAGTACGACAGGGTGAAAACATTTCGCCCAATCTGCTTAAGGCAATACTCAAAAGCATATTCCAAAGATTGACCTGGTACACCAGAGGTTTGAGGATAGACGGAGAATGTATCAGCCATCTTCGCTTCGCCGATGACCTACTCATATGCGCTACTGCATCGCAAGAACTACAGAAAATGCTGCAGGAGCTAGCTGATGAAAGTGAAAAACAAAGTCTGAAGATGAACATGTCGAAGACAAAAGTGATGTTAGGAAATGACACATCAATATCGTCCGTTCCGAGTAACAAGAGTGACCGATGAACCAGATATAACTTTAGGAAATAACACTGGAAACTGAATATATGAGACGAACGAAGTCATTTTTGGATCAGACCGTTTTAATTACGTAATATTAGCAAAACCCTAGATGCTTCTCTGGGAAATTGAATGAAGCAACATATTAGGTTATCTATTGGGCACAAGTATTTGTACTTGAAAGGCGAATCTGTAAAATATATATCGTCTTTTTTCTGCAACCTGCATTCTGTGCAGTTTCATAAACTTCAGAATTGAGAGTAAACATGAAGAGGTTAGACCCGGTTATCATTTGTTGAGATCGAGCAGTTGAACCTCTAACAAGAAAGGAATGTAATATATGCTATTAAATGTTGTTTAAATATTGTTTTTTCGAGTTTGGTATATATAAATGTAGGGGTAATCACGGTTGTGTTTGCTCGGTCAAGGGGTAACAGACCTAACCAGTTTAAGTACTGCTGATCTAGGGAGATAATATTTCAAAAAGCTTTATGGGGAGTTGCGAAGGCGGAAATACATTTTTTATTTTATACCACCACAAAGCTGATAATGATATATGTAAATGTGTTGTTGGATGTATGCATTACCTTTTGAAAATTATTAGTTTGACGTTTGGATTTGAATGTTGGTGCAGTAAACATATTACATATTTATATTTTGTTTGAATCGCATCGCAAAGGTAGTAATGCCGTCAACAAATTGCCTTTCTATGTACGCATAACTTGTGAATAGTTTTCAGTTTACTGCCGTTTGAACGTGAACGTTGTTGAAACTTACTAGCAAACATAACCACTGCAGATAGAAAAGCATTAAATGTGAATAATAAGATGTTGCAATGTTGCGTTGGGTTTAATCTAGCTCAAAACTTGACGTTTCGAAACTAGACGAAACGACCAATGCTGCTCTCCTTTAAGTTAGCAAAGGGTTTGTCGAAGCGGATGAATATCGAATGGACAACAGTTTGCTTGGGTGGGTGTGTGGGTGGGCGGGTGGAAGGGTGGATGGCTGTATGTACTGGGTACGTGTTGGAGATTTTCGGTCAACTTTATATATTCAGAATAAGAAGTATATTCTGTTCGGAATGAGAGTCAGATTTCAGTGCAAGTGTTTGGACTATCAATCACATTCCATTGCATGGAGTTTCGGGACTGTTTCTTTTACATTGAGGCATTACACATGTCACCCCAACAGAATAAACTATGTTCTACTTTCAGTGTTGGTGGCAGTAACTGCGTCCACATCAAGGTTTTCTATGCCTAGGTCGTAGGCTAGAACAGGAGGACTTTATATATGTGAATGTATCAGCCACGACGGACATAGTTTCTCGACATGCGAATTCATAATTAATATTTCTACAGCGTATTTAAGAATGGAATATATTTTATATTGAGGCGGTACACGATTCACTTTAGTAAAATATATTATATTCTACTTACAGCGTTGATGAAAACCGAAGCAAATATGTCCACATCAACGCCTTCAATGGAAGGTAATGTTGCAAGACAGCATTATATTGAACATATAAATCACGGTGAACCACATATTCACGTCCATAATATTCCAAATGCATTAAAAAATTCGCTGAATTCTTTGTTTCCCAATTGTTGTTCTACAATAGATGAAAATGGTAAGTGTTGTTTAACCCTTATTTCATTTACTGTTGCTACTCAATATTGTGACAGATACATATATATCAACAAATCCGACGACGATGGATACAACTGCGGTGAAGGCGGTGGCAGTAGACACCCCAGACGTCACAGCTGCTGGCAAAACGATGGTTAAACCTGAAGCGGTGGTCGGTTTCGTCTGCATCCTAGCTGTAGCCCTCATCCTGACGGCGGCAGCGGGGTATTACGCGACCGCAGTAGTGGGGGCGTCATTATCAGTCGGGCCAGCGGGGACAATCGGAGCAGCAAGGGCTGCACGCGCAGTCGGAGTAGCACATGCAACAGGAGCAATAGGGACAGCGAGAACTCAAGGAGCAGCCGCCAGGACAGCGAGAGGCGCAGTCGCTGCTAGGTAAGTTCCACACGAATCTAAACTACGTCACATGTGCGGGCGTATGAAACACGGTGCCACGCAACACTTGTATGCAGAACGATAATGTATAAACACATTCATACTATTGTTTTAATAGCAATATATAGACAACGGGCGATGCTTATTTTCAGAGGACAAACTGCAGGTGTAACTGGTGTGGTAAAGGAAAACATGGCAGACATTTTCTCCGAGATTGTGTCTGTAGTGATTCATCACACGGAAGAAGACGAAGAAAAGGAAGATAACGATTCCTTAGACGATGCCAATACTCCGCTATTGCCAGTTCGTCCCTAGCGAACGTCAATGGAACAACCTGTACTGAATACGAAACGAAAGAGTAGTTAGGTCTGCTTCTGTTGCCTCATCGCTTCCATACAGAGCTACTGCTTTGTGTGGAGTAGACTTTTCGCAATTTGATTGACAGGTAACGGCATCGCATAGACTGCATATCGGTGTTCTATAGCACATATACTTATGAATCCAGTATGGCGTATGTTGCAAATGAAGCGTACGTTTTTGTTTGATTGAGTAGCCATTGAAGTTAGAGCAATCAGATCGGATATGTGTGATTATTGCATATATAGCATTGCACATTGACCGCAGTAGTTTTGCACTCTTAATGTTCTTGCTTATTTTGATTGTTCATTCTCGTTTATTTATATTACACGTGTATTCACGTAATCGACTGGTATCAGTTTGTAAATACGTGTTAAGCACTTTTATTTTCATATAGAAAATATGTATGCGTCTTCATTGTAGCCTGAGTGTTTACGTTTTCTAAGCTGCGTACTCGGATCTACATGTTCGTGGATCTAGTTCCGCCGAATAATTTATGATATATGTGTAAAGACTTTGCGCAGAAAATGTACACTATGTCAAGTCATTCTACCACAAATGTTCGTCTCGCAACTGGAGCAATGCAACCTTCACATTACACTGATAACTGCGACGGGAAATTCACACATATATTATGTGATTTAAATACAAAATTCTTGCTCGTTACTGAGAACTGCATATATGTTTAACATTAAAATACATTTACATTTTTCATTGTTTAGATGCAGGAGAGCTTTACATGTTTGTGAAATT
Organism: Paraescarpia echinospica; assembly: GCA_020002185.1. Lineage (NCBI taxonomy): Eukaryota > Metazoa > Annelida > Polychaeta > Sabellida > Siboglinidae > Paraescarpia > Paraescarpia echinospica. Next base: position 923,023 of record CM034533.1, on the reverse strand, counting down.
ACAGGCGCTATTAATTACCAAATAAAAATGTCGACGTTTTGCAAACAAGGTATTATTATATTCTTGTATACGCGGAGTAGCGCTGGACTAACAGAAGTATTAAACTCAGATATGTTTGGTAACTACAACATTGTCAGGCAAGTATATAATGCATGCTTGAGATGAGAAGGTCACATTCATCATAATTCACCTTAGATCTTGTTGAATGAAGTTCTCGCAGATAGAGTCATAGTTGTCGACGTCTAAGCAATCTTCCACAACAAAAACCATGCAGGAATATATGCTTATCATTCTACAAAACTATATTTCATGAACGGCATACGGCAAACAGTTTACGAGGAACATAACACCACCTTGGCGGCACTAGGTGAATTGGTGGATCCGGTACGTCACTGTTTGGCTATGCCACCATCAACACTATATTCCGAGGCTATATTTGGCGGAGATAGATCGTAGAAATTGGTGGTGCAGAAAAGTTGATAAAAAAGTGGAATTACAGATTGATAAGTATTATTCTTGCCTTAATATAATTCATGAAGTTGCAATAAACATATATTGAGTAGCAGTTGTGCTTAAAGTTAGTTAGTTAAAGTTGTTTAGAACACCTTAGTATAGTATCTGTATTTTGACTGGCAAAATGTCCTATGGACACATCACGCCAGTGCGCATGGTGGCTCTTATGGATTAATTTTTTACATGTTGGGCTAGGCTAATCTGGAATGAATTCAGTGACGTACTTGATACAATGCTTGGAGGTAGAGAATTCCACTCTTTTATTGTGACTGGGAAAAAGCTGTTTCCAAATATGTTTGTCGAGTGCCTGATTTGTACTAACTGTTTATTATGTTTACGTGAGCATCTGGTGTTGCGTTTGGTGTATTGATCTAGTGGGATATCTATGAGGTTATGTTCCATTTTATATAATATGCTAAGTCTTTGGGTTTTTCTTCGTGATTGGAGGGTGTCCCACTGGAGATCTTTAAGGAGTTGTGTTACCGTTCCAGGCTCTCTAGAATAGTTGTTCTTACAAAATCTGGCGGCTTGTCTCTGGGTTCTTTCTATGAGTTTGATATTTCTTAGGCAATGTGGATCCCATGATGCTGACGCATATTCAAGTATGGGGCGGACAAGGGTTGTGTAGGCTATGGACTTGATTTGGGTTGGGCATTTATTTAAATTTCTTCTAATCATTCCCAATGTCTGTTGTGCTTTTTTTGTGACCGAGTTGCTTTGTATTGTCCAATTTAATGTATTTGATATATGTATGCCAAGATAACAGTGTGATTCAACAGATTTAAGTTGTTGTCCGCAGAATGTGTAGAGATTTGGTGTCGGTTTTCTTGAGGCTATTGTCATTGTATAACATTTAGTGGGGTTGAATTTCATAAGCCACGTGTGTTGCCATTTCTCAAGTTTGAGCAGATCGTTTTGGAGGACAGATGTGTCTTGGTCAGTTTTAATCGGTGAATATAACAGGCAGTCGTCTGCAAAAAGGCGAACAGTTGAGGAAAGATTGTCTGGCAGGTCATTTATGTAAAGTAGGAAAAGTAGGGGCCCCAGTACTGTGCCCTGTGGTACCCCAGAAATGACTTGAGTTGATGTTGACTTAGATCCATTTATAACGACCTGTTGAGTTCTTCCTGTAAGGAAGCTATTTATCCATGATGATATTGGGCCTGTGATGCCATAGTGTTTGAGTTTGTGGATTAATCTTTTATGTGGAACTTTATCGAATGCTTTGGTGAAGTCAAGGATGGCCATGTCTACAGATTTCTTCTCATCAAGTGATTTGCTTATGTCATGGATTGTTTGAATTAATTGTGTTTCAGTTGATCTTTTGGCACGGAAGCCATGTTGGTGGTCAGTTAGAATGTGGTGCTGTTCAAGGTGTTTCATAATGTGACTATGTATGATGTGTTCAAGAAGTTTAGAAACCACAGGTGTTAAGGATATTGGTCTGTAGTTAGATGTTTCTGCTCTACTTCCTTTCTTAAAAATTGCTGTTACATTGGCTTCTTTCCAGGTATTGGGGACTTGTCCAGAGTCAACAGATGATTGGAAAATGTCATGTATTACTGGTGCTAGATGAGAGGCATATCTGTTTAAGAACCATGGTGGAATGCCATCTGGTCCTTGCGATTTAGAAATGTTAATTTTGGAAAGTTGATCAAGTACTCCTTTAAGTGTAATTGTTAGTTTGGGGATTTCTCCATGTGGACTTCTGGCCATATCTGGTAGGGTGGAATTTCCTTCGTGTGTGAAGACACTTTGGAACTGATTGTTTAAGGCTTCTGCTTTATGTTTGTCGTCGCTAATGATGTTACCAGCAATGTTAAGGTCCCCAATACCCTGGTTATCCTGTCTAAGTTTAGAAATGAAGCTCCAAAATGATTTAGGTTTCTCTGTTATTGTTGTTGTCAGGAATTGACTTATGTAGGATAGTCTAGCAGAACGAAGGTGTTTATGCATGTTTCTCCTGATGTCACAGAATTCTTTCCAGTCTTCTGGATTTCTAGTTCTTTTTGCTTTGTTATATAGCTGTTTCTTTATTTTGCACATTTTCTTTAAATCTTTATTGAACCAGGGAAGATTGTGTCTTGAAGTAGTAAGTCGGTGCGGTACATATTGGTTCATAATGTTGATGATTTTCGTGGAAACAAGATTCCACTTGTCATTGACAGTCATGTTTTGGTTTTGAGAGAAGTATTCATGTGTAAAGTTTTCAAGAGATTTCTGGATGTTAATATTGTCGGCTTTATTTCTAATGAAGACTTTACGTTTTGGACGATGTTTGCGTTTGGGCGAAATGTTTACATCAATAATGACTGTGCTATGGTCTGCTATTCCGTCTACTACATTTATCTTCTTTATTAACCCAGGTCTATTGGTGAAGACAAGATCTAAAATATTGTTGGCATTTCCCTGTCTGTGCGTGGGTTCCTTGACATGTTGGATCAGACCATGTTCCTCTGTAAGAGAGAGTAATTTATTGGCAGCAGCTGTACTGTATCCATTGTTAGTTGTGACTTGGTGAATTTCCCAATTGATGTTAGGGAGGTTGAAATCGCCAGTAATGATGACATTATGTGTGTTGATCTTGTTACCTAATTTAGAAAGGGCTAGGTCTAGTTCTTCGATTTGAGTTCCATGAGAGTCATTTGGGGGACGATAGAGGGTACACATGATTATTGGTTTCATTCCTGTTATCTGGGTTTCAGTCCAAATGCTCTCACTGTTAGTGTCTAGGTCTGGTAGGTGGCTTGTTATGAGGTCATCTTTTGATATTTGAAATACCCCCCCTCCAGTAGTGTCTGTTTCTCTGTCCTTTCTAAAGACGTTAAAGTTGCTTGGGAATATTTCTCCATTTTTTATTGAGGGATCTAACCATGATTCAGTGCCACAGATGATGTCTGGGTTATGCAGATTGTTTAGTGCTTCGATGTCTGAGGCTTTCTTTTTAACGCTTTGGCAGTTTATGAGGATGCATCTGAAGTTTGGTCTCTTTTTTGGTCTATATGCTTTCTTGCTATTAGTTGTATTGTTGTTGGTGGTTTCGTTTAGGTTATGACAGTTACTGTCCAGTGGATAAAAGGGATTTGCCGTTGGGATTTCTGTATCTCTGAAGAAAGAATTTGTGAAGTTGAAGTTGTTCAAATAGTGAGTGATAATAGGGTAACTCATTTAGCCTTTAGCCTTCGATAAGTTGTAAACAAGATTTAACAAACCTGATTATGTGGTAGAATATATAGATGATAAAGTAACAACCATCAAACTACTTACATAAGATAATATCTGTGTAAGCCAGTACTTGCTAGATATTTTGATTAGGTAGCATTGTTGTTAAAACTAAGCAAGGGCGATAGTCGGGCGGCGCAACCTAAATAAATAAAGCAGCCTAACGTAACGTAATTGATTGTATTTAAATTAGCTCACAACCTGTAATGTTAGCGTTCGTGACAGGATAAATAGTCGGCTGTGTAATTGAAATTTGTAACCTAAAGTGTGCTGTTGTACACAGGAAACAGTCTTTATAAAGACTAAGTTAGTTAAGTTATTGAATAAATTCTAATCGGGATATGGCGCCTTGCAAGCGGCAAGTCAAGGCAAAGCGACACTTGGTATGCGATCAGTGCCACAGCTGGGTAGATTTTGCATTGTCCAGCTGTGGGAAGTAATTGGCAGAAACAATGGAGGAAGGATTCACCTTTCAGTGCATTGGGTGTTGGAAGGTGGAGTGTCTGCAGAAGGAGATAGTTAGGTTGACAGATATTGTGAAGGGAATGGAGATTGGAATTAGCAAGGAGGCAGGTCGATTGGAGAGAGACGACAGGGTGAGAGGTGAGAATACTGCAATACTGAAGGAGAATAGCAGTGGCAAGAAAACCGAGGAAAGGAGATTGAGAGGAGGGAAGGTGATTGGAGGGGAAGACATTGGAAAATCGACAACAGAAAACGTGACAAGCGTGAAGGTGACAGGGAAAAAAGTGACCGTAGAGAAGGAGGGAGGGAAGATGGGACGGGAGAGGAGAGAAGAAAATGAGATGGGACGAAAGATGAAGGGACGAAAGGAAGTGAGAGCAAATGTGATAGAAGAGAAATCGATAAAAGGGACGCTGACAGGAGGAAAGGTGACAAGAGAAAAAGCGACAGAAAGAATGGACCGGAAGAGAATGTGACAGGAGAGAAGACGACAGGGGGGAAAGATAACAACCAGACATATGCAAACCGGAGGAGCTACTCCGAGGTAGTGATTGAGGGGGCAAGGAGAAAAGAGAGAGTGTTTATGGGCGATTCAATTCTGACAAAAACAGACAAGACTATATGCGAGGGGAAGGACATTGTTGTGTGTCTACCGGGGGCTAGGATAGAGCATGTGACCGAAAGAGTAGAGAAGTTATTGGGGCATGGCAAGGGAGGGTCTATACTAGTACACGTAGGGACAAACAATGCAGACAAGGAGGGAACAACTGGGGTAGTTCAGAAGTACAGACATCTAGTAAGGAAGCTAAAGGAGACAAGAGTGGAACAGGTTGTTCTCTCGGGAATGTTGCCAGTAATGGGAGGAAGGGGGGCAACATACATAAATTGTAAGAGGATGGCGATCAATGCACTAGTTGAGCAGATGTGTGTAGAAGAGGGCGTGGGATTCACAGATTTATGGGGATACTTTGTTGGGAGGGAAGATATGTACATGAGAGATGGCCTCCATCTTAGTGGAAAGGGGGCAGCAGTTTTCTCAGAGAACCTGCTGCGATCTGTTAACAGTATGACATGTTGCATCTATTTAAACTAGATTCGCAGGGGGGACTCACAGAAAAGCCTGAAAATGGAGGCATAGATAAAGACAGCACTAAATCAGCAAATAACAGTCTGGAAAAACTCTTCTGAAGCTGGCTATAAATGTGTTTGTTTAAATGCAAGGAGTATAGTAAAAATAAGAAATGAACTAAACATTATGGTTAAAGATATTGACCCTCATATAATAGGTACAACCGAATCCTGGACCACCACCGATATATCAGATGCTGAATTGGGACTGACAGGGTATGTAATGTTTAGAAAAGATAGAATAGGAAGAAAGGAAGGTGGAGTTATTTTATATATTAAACAATCTATCCAGTGAAAATGAGAACATTTTTACGTCTAATCTACAATGCTCCCTTACTAAGGTAATTTCATGTCCTCTAGTCTTTCTATCTTTCTTAACTGAAAAAAACATATTTCTATCAACATTTTCATAACCATTCAATATTTTAAACACTTCTATCTGATCTCCTCTCAATCTCCTGGTCTCTAGTGTTGTTAAACCACATTCTTTTAGGCGTTTTTCATAACTAAGATCCCTCAGATTTTGTATCATTTTAGTCGCTCTTCTCTGTACTCCTTCTAGCATATCTATGTCCTTCTTGCGGTATGGCCTCCACGCTTCTATACGATATTCTAAATGAGGCCTAACTATTGTTTTGTACAGCGGTATTATTAGTTCTTTTTCTTTATATGCTATATTTCGATTTGATTTCATTTTGAAGCTGTAATTCCACACTGCTCTGAAACCTTCATGTCAGCACTAATTGTCAGCCCTAAGTCTTTTTCTTTTACAGTAGCACAGTTCCCCCCATTGTATATTCTACATATTCTTTCCCAAAATTAAACAACATTTGCCACTTTTCAGACCATTTGATCAACCTGTCAAGATCATCTTGCAAATGCTGTGTATCTCCATCACTTTTAATCCTTCTAAACACTTTTATATCATATACAAATTTCAACACCTTGCTAGCTATATCATCGTCCAAATCGTTTATTTATATTAAGAATAATATAGGTCCTAGTACTGATCCCTGTGGAACCCCTCTCAAAACTGATTTCCAGTTTGAAGCTTCCCCATCAACAACTACCCGTTGTCTTCTGTCAATCAGCCATTTTCTATCCAGTTAAGTATACCATTTCCTATGCCATGGGCTTTTTGTTTAAGCAGTAATCTTTGATGTGGCACTTTGTCGAAAGCTTTTTGAAAATCTAAGTAGATGATATTTACTGGTGATCCATCATCTACCCACTTAGTGACATCTTCCAAAAAACATAACATATTTGTAAAGCATGACCTCGCTTTTAGAAACCCATGTTGAGATGGGTTTATCAAGTTATGTTTAACAAGAAAATCCACTATGTGATCTTTAATTAGTCTTTCTAATAATTTACAAATCACCGATGTTAAACTAACTGGTCTATAATTATTTGACTTGTTTCTCGAGCCTTTTTTAAATAACGGTATAATGTTTGCTTCTTTCCATTCTAAAGGAACCACACACTCTTCTAATGACAAGTTGAAAAGTGTTGCAAGCGGTATGCTAATTTGTTCTACAATTTCCAATAGTAGTTTGGGTGGAATACCATCCACTCCAGGTGATTTATTTTCCTTCATAGCCCTAATTTTCTTAGCTACCATTTCTGGGGTTACAATTAACTGTCTTAAATAGTCTGATTCTGCCCACTTGAACTTAGCATCTAGTACTGGCAGTGAACTAGTGTCTTCACTGGTAAACACTCAACTAAAATACTCATTCAGGTCTTCTGCTATTAAGAATCCTTCTGATATTATATTTCCAGCACTATCTTCTAGAGGACCGACCTTATCCTGAACTTTCTGTTTGCTTCGAACATACGCATGAAAACTCTTGCTGTCATGTTTTATATTACAAGGTAATTTATGTTCATAGCTTCTCTTTGACATTCTAATTTCAGCTGTAGCTTGGTTTAGTACTTATTTATAAATGTTGTAGTCTTCGTCATTTCCAGTATGTCTATATGACTTCCACATCATTTGTTTATACTTAATTTTTCTAATGGCTTCTTTCGATAAGTGTTTCTTTTTGGACCGTTTCCCGTGTTTTTTAAGGGAACAAATTTGACGATGATGCATTCAATTTCACTCTTTAAGATATTCCAGCATTCTGTTGCTGTCTTATTCTTCAGTGTGTTATTCCAGTCTATTTTTGCTAAATATTTCGTTATGTCCTTATATTTCTCTTTGTGGAAATTTCTCCTGTACTGCTTTTTAGTATTCCTTTCTGATTTTACTTTTATGGTAAAATGTATCTGGTTGTGATCATTATTCCCCAGTGGCTCACATATCCTGACATTGTCAACTAATTCATTCTGTGAGGACAAAACTATGTCAAATACATTCTCTCCCCTGGTTGGTTCTAGTACATGTTGAGAATGGAAACTATCTTGTACAAAAACTAAACGCTTGTGGTCCTCACTACCCATACTCTGTAGAGATTTCCATTTTATATGCCCATGGTTAAAATCCCCCATAATAACACAGTCCCGTTTGCTCATTTCCCTTATAGCTTTTAGTATTTTGTATTCCCTTCTATGCTGAAGTTTGGACTTCTATAAACTAATCCAACCGTTAACGTTGAGTTTCCTGTAATTATGTTACACCAAACAGCTTCTTCGCAATGTGCTTCTCTATCTAATTTTATTTCATAAGCATGGATAGATTCTTTCATATATAAAATAACTCCACCTCCCTTTCTTCCTATTCTTTCCTAAACATTACATATCCTGTCAGTCCCAATTCAGCATCTGATATATCGGTGGTTGCCCATGATTCGGTTATACCTTTCTTTTGTTTACTATACTCCTTGCATTTAAACAAACACATTTATATCCAGCTTCAGAACAGTTTTCTAGACTGTTCTTTGCTGAATTATTTTTGCTGTCTTTATCTATGACTCCAGTTTCAGGCTTCTCTGCGAGTCCCCCCTGCGAATTTAGTTTAAATATATTCAACCTGTCCCACTGTCAACAGATCGCAGCAGATTCTCTGAAAATACTGCTGCTCCCTTTCCACTTAGATGGAGGCCATCTCTCATGTACATATCTTCTCTCCCAACAAAGTACCCCCATAAATCTATGAATCCCACGACCTCTTCTTCACACATCTGCTCAACTAGTGCGTTGATCGCCATCCTCTTACAGTTTCTGTATGTTGCCCCCCTTCCTCCCATTACTGGCAAAATTCCTGAGAGAACAACGTGTTCTACTCTTGTCCTCTTTAGCTTCCTCACTAGATGTCTGTACTTCTGAACTAACCCAATTGTTCCCTCCTTGTCTGCTTTGTTTGTCCCTACGTGTACTAGTCTAGACCCTCCCTTGCCATGCTCCAATACCTTCTCTACCCTTTCGTTCGCATGCTCTATCCTAGCCCCCGGTAGACATACAACAACGTCCATCCCCTCGCATATAGCCTTGTCTGTTTTTTTATCAGAATTGAATCACCCAAAATATCTCTCTCTTTTCTCCTTGCCCCCTCAATCACTGCCTCGAAGTAGCTCCTCCGGTTTGCATATGTCTGGTTGTTGTCTTTTCCTCTTGCCGTCTTCTCTCCTGTCACAATCTCTTCCATTCCCTTCTTTCCTGTCGCGTTTTCTCTTGTCCCCTTTCCTCCTGTCATCTTCTCTTCTAGCACATTTACTCTCACTTCCTTTCGTCCCTTCATCTTTCCTCCCATCACATTTTCTTCTCTCCTCTCCCGTCCCTTTTCCTTGGCTACCTCCTTCACTACGGTCACTTTCTCCCCTGTCAGGCCTGTCATGTTTTCTATTTTTTGTTGAACACTCTGTCTTCTTCCATCAGTCTTCTGTCTCACAGTCTTACCAACTGCCTCTGTGGTATCTACCTCTTCACCACCTGTATCGCTGTCGCGTCTCTCCTCTTTCTCTACAGACTGACTACCTGTTGATCTATCCCCATTGACCCGTTTTCTTTTTCTCTGCTGAACACTTTTCCTCTGTCCCTCTCTCTTCCAACTTCTTGTTCCTTCACACCGGTCACCTTCCCTCCTCTCAGTCTCCTTTCTTCACTCTCCGTGTCACAACTCTGCTCCTTCTGTGTTGTAGAATTCTCAACTGTCTCCGCGTCATCCCTCTCTGCTCCATCTATTTCTATGTTGAATCTCACCTCCATCTCTTTCACTATATCCGTCAACTTACACACCTCCTTCGTCAGACATTCCACCCTCAAACACCCCATACACCGAAAGGTGTATCCATCATCAGAGTAGAGGTTGTCTGCTTCCTTCCCAAGTCTAGTTGTTTCCCAGGGCAAAAGATGCTGCAAAAGGAAATAGCAGTTGTAATTGTTCCCTAACCTGTACTTAATTGATTCCATTAGTCTTACGTCATTGCCGTTATTTGGTGTCCAGTCGTCAAGGTGATCCGCCATCTTGGCTATGCACAATCGAATATAGTGTATTGTTTACAATGGAACTGAAGCGATGCAGCAATACGTTGATGGATAGTGACATCTCTAACGCCTGACAGTGATACACAAGTTCTTAAAGTGACCGGCCAAAGATGTGCAGCTAAGAAACTAGTGGACTCTATCCCTCGTTTCATTGCAATAGAAGCTGACGCGCCTTTTTGCAGATGTTGCGTGTAGCCCGCCAAAGGCCGTTGCCATGATACGCGGCCGGATGCCACATAAACGCTAATGGATTCATCGGTGGAAAATACCGTAATGAAAAACAGGAATACATATTCGTGCACTTCTATTAGTGAATCTTGTATGTTCCTTCCAAGCACCTGGGTAGGCACTAAGTAGGAGTTTGTTCACACTTTTGTTGAATGTCAGCTGTTTGAACAGATCCCAAATCATATCCTGTGGTTGTACGATTTTGAGTTTCAGTGGCAGAATTGTATGCATAGGAATTCTTTACAAGTTTGACACACTTTGGTATACGGTTCTTTTACTACAGCAAAGCGTCGAAGGTCATCGTCCGAATCATTAAAGTGTTTGCCGTTTCATATGAGCTTGTCTCTGTAATAAAGAAAACAAGGCAAACGGTCCAGAAAGAAACACTTATCGAAATAAGCTAACAGAAAAATTAAGTACAAACAAATGATGTGGAATTCATATAAACGTACTGGAAATGATGAAGACTACATCATTTATAAAGAAGCACTTAACCAAGCTACAACTGAAATTAGAAATTCAAAGACAAGCTATGACAAAATTGTCTGTAATATAAAACATGACAGCAAGAGTTTGTATGCATATGTTCGGAGCAAACAGAACGTTCAGGATAAGGTCGGTCCGGGTTTCTTTGTCCACCACCTGCCACGTAGAGTAAATTCTCTGGGTGGCAATCTTGTTAAATCTTGCTAAATCTTGTTAAAAACATGTCCCCGGGTTGTGGTACTCGACGACACTACTGGTGTGACAATTGTGTATATCAACTATTGAGTTGATATAAGTTCAAGGTCAGTGGATATTTGTATTATTTCTTGCTAGCAACATATTCTTGTCTCTGGTGCACGTCGAATGTAGAACTGCGCATAATCTTTTTCCCGCAGACATGCATCTGTTCCGCCCTTTTAGCCCTGCAATAACGTATATGTATAGGACAGGAAGCGACTACCAAAGTTTATAAAGGTTGTTAAGAATTCCTTTGCACACACTCTGCCCTCGGAAACCCTCAAACGTACACACATGATCTGAGAAGCAAGGATAGGACAAACGTCCACCAATCCCGGGTGCTTCGAGTGAGCACATCTCACAAATGAGATGTGCTCATTTGCAGGAATGTATCTGGTCTCGGGACATTATCCTGCACACACAATGTCCCAACCCACTGCAACATGGATGGCGGCAACAATGTTACATACTGATGACAGTAATGATCTAGGAACCTCCATCACCAGTGTCAGTGATACAACTCATAAAATGCGAGTGTAGTGACACTAATTTAAAAAAAATGAACACATACCCGAAGGAACTCGAGCAAACGAAACAACCTTTCATGCAATAATGTTTGCAACTGTGAAGGGGACAAACACAGATGCTGCAACACACGAGCGACTTTGAAGAAGACATCGAGGACATCGAAGATGAACATTGAAGCGAATATTGCTGTAAACGCAACTTTGTCCTACATACTAATATTGAAGCATTGTGTTACTATCATAGCTCAACTGACTGACTTGCCGGAATACTAACATTGGAGTTGCTCAACTACACATTCGTACTGCTATTATTTAATTTCGTAAATTATACAGACCAATATCTGCTGATACAATCCAGTGATGCAAATGTAGCTGTGTTTGTTAGCTTTAGCTTACAGAAATAATTATTAAATTCTTATGTCTACTTTTAAAGTTACAAGAATTTAAAGAGGGCACCCGTCAAACATTATGGCAGGAGAAAAGTACTCGTAGTGTCTGGAATCATCATAATTCATGTCAAAATAAAATGTTGCTGCAGTATTATAAAAAATAGCCAGTGCTATTACCATGTCCAATGTAGTGTAGAAAATGTAACTATGTATTTTAGCTTTGGAACACTAAAACTATTATTAAATGTTGATGGTTAATTTTAAAGTTACACTAATTTAAAGAGGGCACCCGTCAAAACAAGTTGTAGTTGTTTGTTAGCAAAAAATGTATATTACTAATCAACACGCCAGAGGTAGCAAACTCTTCCATGAATATTATGGAACGATATTAGGGCCATAATTCCACAATGCTACATTGTTGATTTCTGACTTTCGATTATCCATTTACGCTGAGATTGTCGAATTCTGACTTTCGATTATCCCTTTTCGCTGTCATTGTGCAAGATTTTTATCAAATAATTCACTAGAATGGCGTTTGGTCAAATATTTCTCAAAAAGATTTTCTCCAAAAGATTTTCTCCAAAAAAATGTCTCGAAACGAAGTTCTCGAAACGAAGTTCTCGAAAAGATTATCTGGCACAAATTGTACTCCATGACCTAAGGTAAGCTAAGCTGTGCTGCCCCCTAGCGAACTACACCAACTTGCAACTACTGCAGTATCCTTTGCAAGTCAGGCCAAAGCAATTATAAATAATACTTATATCGAGCATTGTTCACCCACGTTATGAGCTGTTTTATCAAAGTTGGAGTTTAAAAGAACTCAAAGTCGATGAACGGAAGAAACGAAGTGCCAAGCAGTCTGCTAGAAAACGCGAATTGTTTGTCCGGAAGGTTGGTACTGTGTGTGAGCGATAATTCATGATGTTTCGAAAACTCGATAATAATATTTATTCGTACTATAACGTGTACAATTCAGTGAAAGCAACGTATACATCCATCTAATATGTATATAAAACGGTCCGTGCAGACAGTCTCGTCTACGAAGCGTGAGCGTCTATGTCATGATTGGGGGAGGCTGTTTTTAAGTGAATTAAACTATTATTAAAGATAAAAATACTGTGGAGTCTCCCATCACACCGTGATTTGTTTTGTATTTTGTTGACATTATGTAAATTGTTATTGTAAAATTGGTATCTTAGTATTTGTTTTAATATTTTGTAGTTCTAGTTTTTTCCAGCGCTTGGCAATGTTCTATTAACTGACTAGTCTGTATTATTGTGGTTACAATGTAATGGTCTTATAAGATCTCATTCTTTATATGCTGGCACTGAGGGTGCTCACTACCAGGGTGTTTGTCGTCCGCAGTGGTTCTTTTACGTTCCAAATTGAGACGGGACCTACATTAATGTGATCACCGAGCCACGAGGGATACACAGTCCCCAATTTTGAGAGCCAGATTTTTACATCAAATATCATGCCTGCTTGGTGCAGGTTTCGAACTCAGAGCACTGGCATGCCAGGCGGATGTGCTAACCACTACATTAGCCACACTCTCTGTGTAATTTGTTTCTGCTGTTGGGATAAATAAAATGCATCCTTACCTTACCTAAAGATGGGAGGGTGTGTTTATATATTTCATAAAAACCTTGGAGTAACATACACTATCAAGAGGGATGCGGGGGTACCAGCCCAGCCTGATCACAGTGCTTTCTTCTATATCATGAGCAGTCTTACTCCAAAACCACTATACTTTTTCTTAGTCACATATTGAACACAAGTTGGGATAATGTCATTGTTTTTCATTTTATAGGTTAATGAAGAGAAGCTCAGCATGAAACAGCCGCAGAATAACGTGTATAGGGACGTACATGGTGGTATGCACCAACTACCCAAATTTACACTGGGGAGTCTAGAGGAATACTTATCCCAGTACGGAAAGAAGCTGAAGGAAAAGGGGAGGTCTCTATACAAAGAAAGGTGAGTTATCTTAACATTAAACTGAAAGGACTGTAGGAATAAAGATATATATGCGATTAACCACATGAGCTTAATAGTTTGTACGTCCCTGTCAAATATGATAGTGCCTCGATGAATTAATAGTTTTCTTTGTCAATGGATACCAGCAGGCTTATTTGTAAATTTATGTCTTAAAATGTAAGAACAAACATTCGAAACATAACAATAAATTATTCAGGATCAGTATTCTGGAATACCCTGCCTCATAAACTTAGAATACTCCTGACCATTAACCAGTTTAAAACAAACCTAACAGCTCCTTACTCGTGAATTATTATTGATATTACATTATATATATGTCTGGGTAAATATATATAGGTGAAGCACAATACTGGGCCAAAAAAGAGGACTGGACAACAAAAACAAAAAGTCTTAGATGGTAACCAAGATACACCTACACCTAAAATTAAAGAAGATAAGATATCTTTACTCACTATTATGTGGCGCAATGCCAAGTGAAGTTGATGATCTAAATTATGAGAATGTGAAACCTTTCAGAAATAAAAAAATTTGCTTGACTGATGTATGCTAGCACCTCATCAGAATCCAGAATTTTGTTGTGTCTCTTCTTTCTTCATGGGCCTAAGATACAGCACAAATGTTATCAACAGGAACTGTCCGCAAAGAAGCTGGTTATGGAATAAATATAGCGTAACTTACATGACACCAATTTGGCCCAGTATTGTTCGACTCCACAATTTTTTTTTTATAATGTACATTTTTTCTTCAGGTTATTGCGGTATATGCGTACCACCACAGGCAACACACAAGGAAAGTGGTTTATGTCAGCTGTTATAAGGGCAGAGATGAGGAAGTCTGTCTCTTATAAAGTAGATGTGTCCATGAACAATGATGCGGTGGTGTAAGAAGCACAATGTGAATGTGGTGCTGGGCAGGGCCCTACAGCTCACTGCAAGCATGTTGCAGCAATTCTGTTCGGCCTGACACTACTGTCAGACAGGAACTATCTTGACAGAAATTACATGTACACAGGTAAGACGTTTAAAAAAACAGTTATTTTCTGCATTCAATATACTATGTACAAATATTGGGGCAACTGTCAATGCACAAAAAAATGGCATTTAGTTTATCCCAATTTTATACAAATAAGCTGGGTAGTTTCAAGAATGTGACACGCTATTGTCAACATATCAGCAACAATAAATAAATGAAAGGGTTAAAATGCATATAAAATTCATAAATGTACACTTTGACTTGACCTGCAGGTCCTCCAGACGTTCCATCATGCTATACCTTTTAAAGGAACTCCTATCAAGTCCAGCAGATTACATGCAATTCGTGGGAAGGACAATGCGGACCTTATATATGATCCTTGATCAGAGCAACTGCAGAACAACGACTCTACTCCAAACAGGTTCACTCTATTTGACGAAACAAATCTAATACAGCTTGTATTCCTTTTACAGACCAATTGAAAAATAGTTACTTGTCAAAACATGGGCATTAGTGCAAATAATACAATGTTGCTTATATCTCTACATATACATATTTAACAAGATTTAACAAGATTTAACAAGATTGCCATCCAGAGAATTAACTCTAGATGGCAGGTGGACAAGGAAGCCCTTTGGCTTATCTAGAGTCCAACCCTTTTATCTACATATATCCAGCCCTTCTGAGGTATGTGTCGATTTAATTTTTAAACATATTCACATTACTAGCACCCACACAATCATCAGATAATCTGTTCCATTCATTCACAGTCCTTTGTGAAAATGAGAACTTTCTCACGTCTAATCTACACTGCTCCTTTACTAATGTAACTTCATGTCCTCTAGTCTTTCTATCTTTCTTAACTGAAAAAAACATATTTCTATCAATATTTTCATAACCATTCAATATTTTAAACACTTCTATCTGATCTCCTCTCAATCTCCTGGTCTCTAGTGTTGTTAAACCACATTCTTTTAGGCGTTTTTCATAACTAAGATCCCTCAGTTTTGGTATCATTTTAGTCGCTCTCCTCTGTACTCTTTCTAGCATATCTATGTCCTTCTTGCGGTATGGCCTCCACGCTTGTATACAATATTCTAAATGAGGCCTAACTATTGTTTTGTACAGTGGTATTATTAGTTCTTTTTCTTTATATGTTATATTTCGCCTAATCAATCCAAGGATTTGATTTTCCTTTGAAGCTGCAATTCCACACTGCTCTGAAACCTTCATGTCAGCACTAATTGTCAGCCCTAAGTCTTTTTCTTTTACAGTAGTATTAGTACAGTTCCCCCCATTGTATATTCTACATATTCGTTCCCATGTCCTGTGTGGAGGCATTTACATTTCCCAAAATTGAACAACATTTGCCACTTTTCAGACCATTTGATCAACCTGTCAAGATCATCTTGTAAATGCTGTCTATCACCATCACTTTCAATCCTTCTAAACACTTTTGTATCATCTGCAAATTTCAACACCTTGCTAGCTATATCATCGTCCAAATCGTTTATATATATTAAGAATAATATAGGTCCCAGTACTGATCCCTGTGGAACCCCACTCAAAACTGATTTCCAGTTTGAAGCCTCCCCATCAACAACTACCCGTTGTCTTCTGTCAATCAGCCATTTTTCTATCCAGTTAATTATACCATTTCCTATGCCATGGGCTTTTAGTTTAAGCAGTAATCTCTGATGTGGCACTTTGTCGAAAGCTTTTTGAAAATCTAAATAGATGATATCTACTGGTGATCCATCATCTACCCACTTAGTGATATCTTCCAAAAAACATAACATATTTGTTAAGCATGACCTCGCTTTTAGAAACCCATGTTGAGATGGGTTTATCAAGTTATGTTTAACAAGAAAATCCACCACGTGATCTTTAATTAGTCTTTCTAATAATTTACAAGTCACTGATGTTAAACTCACTGGTCTATAGTTCTCTGACTTGTTTCTCGAACCTTTTTTAAATAACGGTATAATGTTTGCTTCTTTCCATTCTAAAGGAACCACTCCCTCTTCTAATGACAAGTTGAAAACTGTTGCAAGCGGTATGCTAATTTGTTCTACAATTTCCACAATTTCAGGAAAGTCAACCAATGCCAGTGATGCAGCTGTTCCCTCCTGCCAATCCACATGCCCTTGCCAACGACCATAACTACTTGAAGTTAACTCCACAAGATCAGTACTTGAAATATGAAATGGTTAGTTATTTCCATGCTTTTCAATTCAATATACATACATGCATCTGTATTTACACAATGTGCTCCATTGAAACAATGCATACGGTTACAATAGAGTGCATTGGCTCAGTGACTAGAACGTTGGACTCTCAATCAAGAGAACCCGGGTTCGAATTCAGTGCTGCTGTGTTGAACCTTGGGCAAGTTCGTTCACTCTATGTTGCTCCAGTTCACTCAGCCGTATAAATGAGTACCTGGCTATAGACAGTGGTGGATATTTGTGTACAAATAGCCTTTGTGCATTAATTGCGGCATGTCTGAAAGCTACCCAGAGAAGTTGAGATGGTGCTCGATCAAACAAGTCTGCTAGGGAGTAAAGTGTAAAGTGCTTTGAACAGTCATCAGGACTGGATACTGCGTTATTATATAAGAGATGACTTTTTATAAACATTACATCGTCACAGCACAGAGTCCAACTTACAAACCATTGTGCAATGCAACTCTGAGCATTTCATTTGAAACTAAAATAAAACAAAATTAAAACTTGAAACAAAGAGGGGGTTTGTTGTATTGCAATTAATATCAGACTAACTGGTGATAATACAACTATATAGCTTTTTTAAAGCTGCAATATCAGTTCGATTTTTATGCTCCTCGCTTTTCTGACTAATTTCCCAAAAATCAAAGCTATCAAGTATCCACTATAATATCCTAGTTCATTGGTGCACTTGTGCTACTTCGTTTTGTTGAAATTAATAAACAAACTGCGAACTATTTTGAATTTGGTTTTGAGTCGAAGGAGTCAAAACTAGCAACACTTACTTGGACATGCATCTGGAAGTGGAAACTTCATATAATAATATCGTGTTCACGAATTTGGGCGAGACTGACCTCTGACCCTCAAGATTGGTGCCTTGATCAAGCCGTTTTTGTTGATAGTACAGTGTTCGCAAGTGTTTATACAACACGTTCTTATTTTACGGCATTTACGCCGGCGATGGGATGTTCCCGGACATATGCCACCGACTCAACAAAAAAGGGCCATATTATGCAGACAACGACAGACAGTCAGTATTCGCGTTAGATGGTTTATTTGGGAAAAAACAGTATGGATTTGTGGAACAACACAACTCACAAAAGAAAGAGCTGGAGTGAGACAAAGAACAGATGCTGCGTTCGCAAAACTTCTTCTAGAGAAGTTAGTAATTTCAAAGTAGTCAGCTTGAGCCACGCATATTTATTCGTATGAATATAATATTATGTTGCTTATTATGTTCACAAAACCACCACCCCTCAATACTGTGAAAATGTCCATAACAATAGCATGTAGGCCTTCGTAACATGTATCGATAGCTTGCGACTGATTTATTTGAGAGAGCAGATAATTACCGTTACAATACAAAGAATTGCAGCCCATGTTTTGTTAAGTTACAAATCCTCTTGTACATGTAAATTATAGAAGTTCTGTTTTTAGTTTTTTTATTTTATTTTGGTCTTTCAATTTATTAATAACATGCATTTGGTAATTTATACTTCTACATTCATACCTTTTGTAGAAAAATGTTGTAAATGTTGTTTTCCGTTTCATTTAATTAATTCACTTCATCTCACTTTGCGTGATTCAATTTAAATACAGTCAGGGTTGGCAGCTAGGTTTCTGACAGGACAGTTTACAAATTGTTTGCACGTTGATGACACTGAAGCCATAGAGGCTTCGCCTCAAGGAACATACTTTCCCAGTCAGAAACCTCTAGTTAATAACCACAGTTGCAAGTAGTTGAAAGGCCGTAATAATTTTTGTTTGTTAAATCAAGCCAGGAAATCCATAATATAATGCCTTTGTTGCTCTCATGAGAGACACGTCTAACTGCTGGAATCTTCTTCTAAAGACTTACAGTGACTCAACCAGCCTTTAGACAAGTGTAGCCAGCTTCCAGTGGCACCTTGCAGTCCAGCTAAAGAACAACGGGGATATTGATCATTGAACAATAACAGGTGGTAATCCACCCTCTGAGTAAACAGTAGAACTTTGTGGATACTGCCAGGGGTTCACCCATTGCCAGCCAAATGTCCTCCTCATTAATTAGCAGTGTTAGATGAATGACACATTGAGACCACAACTAAGGCATTGGGTATTTTGCATGGTTTACTATTGAATTCATAAAACTTTGTTTTGTTGAACTATCGGTGAAAAATTGCAAAACTTTTTATTTATTTTATATTTTTCGAATAAAATTAGTTTGACTTTATTTCCTGTAACCTTCTTTCCAGCCCATCTGTGTTCTACCTGTATTTAGTTAATAAGTTGACACTTGTAAATTGTCTAGTTGTTTGTTATGTACTACGCTTTTACAATATATATACAATAATAACTTTGCCACTCTCATATCATTGTAATTGTTTCACAACTGGGCAAATGACCTTTTCACTCGCGAGTGCTGGGCAAATGACCTTTGGGCAACATATGTTTACCTGTTAATGAAATTAAAAAGTTTACAAGTTACATACCACACACATATATAATATTATATATATATTGACGGGTAGTAGTGCTATCAAACCATGTTCATTTTCACAAATAATCTGACTCATTCCATATTCCAATTCATGACTTTGTTCGACAGTTTCATCACAAAGGCGCGAACTACCTCAACATCACTGCAGCCGTCACATATGACAAGATCTGTGTTGGCTCTATCGAGCATCAGTGTTCGTAGCAAAGGCAGCTCAGGTGTCCAGTTACTTCCCGAGGCTGGATGCAGCTCAGGACAGTTAGAACAAACGTAAGTATTAATTGATGCTGCTATGCAAACGTTATATATATATATATAAATCATAGCATAATAATTGGAAGATATGCAAACATATGTGATTGGGTTTAACAATTATGTTTTATTCTGACCAAACTTAGGGTAGTTACACCATCTTTGGTTGATAAGGCTTTTGTGAAACTTTCAATTACATTCTACATTTAATTTGCAGTGAAATTTTTGAACTTAATGGTCTATTGATTTAATTTTGAATATTTATGTTGCAAACATAAATTCGTATATACAGTGCAAGTATGTTTCATTAGCACCCCCCCCCCCCATCTTCCGATATCACCACTCCAGCCAAACAGCTGAAGTTATAGTTATGGCGGCTCAGTAGCGCCAAAATTTAGACGACTACACCATTTGGTTCGGCCAGGCTCAATTTCTCGATCCACCCCTGTATGTGATAGTTTTGTTTGTCTGCATGAGGATTTTGCAGTAATGGGTGTCCTCGTTAAATTGCATATTGTTGTTAGAAATGCATGCGAATTGAAGTAAAGACAATGTAAAGTACAAACATTTTATTGAAACTATTTGATAAGATTGACTACAAAATTATGAAAAGCACAATACAACTACAGGTACAATCACTGCACTTGATATGTATAATGTAATAATTTTTAATATCACATACACATCACATGCACATAATATGCAAAGCAACAATAGAAACAAAAATTAGGAAGAGGTTGAAAAAATGTCAGGTACATATAAAAAACAAACAGTTACTTTTATCATGATTCTTTGTTGCAAAAAAAACAACACTAGTTAGTACATGTGATATCAAATGCTAGTTGTAGTTTATACATGCCTTATATGTTTACAACTCACAAAATTAGTGACTAAACAATGATGTATATTTAACAACAATTTTTAATACCCATAAAATGTAAACCAATCAGACAAAATTACTTAGAAAGATGTTTAGTTGAACTTAAAATAGTGACTAGACCAGACAGGGTCATCCCTATGTGACTGAGAATTACTTATACAATCACTACATGCTACATTGCTCCAGTTTACTCAGCTGTATGAAGAATACCTGCTACAGACAGTGGTGGATAGTCTTATCATATTAATTTCATCTTAATGCTTCCCAAGTCAAATTGCTTAATGCTTCCCAAGTCAAGTTTTCGATTTAACAGGTCTGCCAGGGAGCCAGTAAAGTGCTCTGAGCAATCCTGAGGACTGGATAGTATACAATATCAAAACTAACCTTACTCAAGTGTTGTTTAATTATCATGAGAAATGAAAATGTACTGTAAATTATTTGTGAAAATATAAAACAGTGATAAAAAAAAATAATTTAGAAAGATGATACATGGCATGAAATATATATAACAGTCCTCATGATTCATAGATAATTTAAACAAGTAAAATGCTGCTCTCAGTGTATCAACAGACTGTTGCTGAAAAATGTAAAAAGGCTTTTAATACCATTACTTCATCACAAACTTGTGTTGTACATAACAAGTGCCTGGTGTATGTTGCAAGAACTCAGCTGGCTGCCACTAACTATCAGCAACACAAAGACAATGAAACCCTACCACTGTAACCATACTGGATAATTAATATATTTTTTCATGGACACTGGTAAAAGTTATAGTTGAATTGAATACAAATACTTTGTATTATTGATTTTTGATAAATGTGTCGTCACGTATAAAAATATCATACATGTCAGAGCAATGCTAATTGTCACTTTTTCTCCGGTATAGGTAGATGCAGATGTACAGCAAAAAGTCAGGAAGCTGGAATGCAGTACTATCAAAGATAACAATGTAGTTCACCGAAGAATGCTCGACACTGAACCTCTCTCACAGCGTTGAAAGTTGTTGCCCGAAGACTCATGCCATAACTGCCAGACTCTGGCACCCACCATTCCATCACCAATTGCAGAGCTAATCAGGCGTCACTTCATTCTTATGTCGAGCAACCTGCATTCTACATTGGTTTCCAGTCAGTCAAGCTAACTGACTGATCTGGAAGCCAGTGTAACCCCTTGGCACTGGGGAATCTGTCATGGATGCAACTCACGACACAACTGGGATCACTCGGTGGACATTCACATGTCAAACTGTTAATATGCAGCATATTGCATGGCTGTAGAATCTTGTCCGAGATCCTGGACATACAACTGCCCAGTATGCCATATTAACTTGGAGAGCTAGTAGTACTAAGCACACTAGTTCAATCTCCTGTAAAGAAAAGCATATATTCAGTAAACAAAAACAGGCATCATAGTAGTGTTGGGAGGAAATAATTATGGAGTTGTTCATTGTCATAATCAGTAAATATAAAATCATGTTTCATGTATGATCTGCAGCATTTCACAAGAAAAAAGGCAGCAAGAAATGTTCTACTACAGCTGCATCTATACATGTTGATATATTACTTCTTAGGAACAGTCAGTGTTTACCGGATGGAGAAAGGGGGTGGGTTGATACAGCATGCAGACATTAGTGGATTATGCTATTTTTCAAAATGGTGACAAATTTTAACTATTTTTCTTTACTAGGTGTTCATTGTCATTACAGCAATTTTAAATTGTTCAATTTCATTACAGTGACGCTTGATCTTAGTCAATATTATAGACTGATTTTAATTCTGCTAATCAGTAAAGTGCATTTATATTTTTTGTTTTTGTTTTCAGTATATAAATTCATGTAACTGTCAGCCATGTGTAACTACTACACATATTCATGTTGTTTGACATTTTAAGCCTGAGGTTTAATGGTTAAGGTGAATGTTGGAAATTACAAAATGAGGTGTATTTTCTAACAGTGTGTTTTCCTCGTCAAGTATTCAAAGGTTCATAATATGTATGTCTACCTTCTTCAAGAAAGAATCATTTATTTTATTAATTTATTTTAGGGTCATCGCCATATGCTAAATACTTTTTAAAGGTGTATTAATATGTCTTTGTTGATACACTGGGTATAATATACAAGTGCAGAAGTCAACCTAGTTTTTCATGTCCAAGATGTTATTATTAAAATGTGTATGAAAACAAATGTATATTTAAATGTGCACATTAAAATATTGGTGTCCTGTAACTTACGCTATTATTTACTCCATAACAAGCTTCTTTGTGGACAGTTCCTGTTGATAACATTTGTGCTGTATCTTAGGCCCATGAAGAAAGAAGAGACACAAAAAAACGCATCCTGCTTGTTTATTGTTGCTTGAAAAAAGTGTGGTTGTGGACAGTGTGGTGAATAACGTAATTTACAGTGTCCACCATTTCACGTCCAGAGTGCTCTGATCATTCTTAACATTTTAGAAGTCTTGGTTGGATTCTGATGAGGTACTAACATACATCAGTCAAGCAAATTTTGATTTTGAAGTGTTTCACATTCTCATATTTTTTTTAAAAGACAACATGAAACTTACATCGTGAACTTCACTTGGCATTGCGCCACATAACAGTGAGTAAATATATCTTATCTTCTTTAATTTTAGGTGTAGATGTATTTTGGTTACCGCCTAAGACATTGTTTTTGCTGTCCAGTCCTCTTTTTTGGCCCAGTGTTGTGCTTCACCTATATATATTTACCCAGACACATATATAATGTAATATAAATAATAATTCACGAGTAAGGAGATGTTAGGTTTGTTTTAAACTGGTTAATGGTCAGAAGTATTCTTAGTTTATGAGGCAGGGTATTCCAGAATACTGGTCCTGAATAATTTATTGTTAGGTTTCGAATGTTTGTTCTTACATTTAACACATATAAATTTCCCAAACCTCTTACAAATAAGCCTGCTGGTATCCATTGACAAAGAAAACTATTATTTCATCAAGGCAGTATCATATTTGACAGGGACGTACAAACTACTAAGCTCATATGGTTGTTCGCATTTACCTTTAATCATACAGTCCTTTTAGTTTAATGTTAAGATAACTCACCTTTCTTTGTATACAGACTTGCTCTTTTCCTCCAGCTTCTTTCCGTACTGGAATAAGTATTCCTCTAGACTCCCCAGTGTAAATTTGGGTAGTTGGTGCATACCACCATGTACGTCCCTAAACATGTTATTCTGCGGCAGTTTCATGCAGAGCTCCTCTTCATTAACCTGTAAAATGAAAAACAATGACATTATCCCAAGTTATGTTCAATACGTGACTAAGATAAAGTATAGTGGCTTTGGAATAAGACTGCTCATGATATAGAAGAAAGCACTGTGATCAGGCTGGGCTGGTACCCCCGCATCCCTTTCGATAGTGTATGTTACTCCAAGGGTTTGTGCTGGTTTTTATGAAATATAGAAACACACCCTCCCATATTTAGGTAAGGTAAGGATGCATTTTATTTATCCCAACAGCAGAAACAAATTATACAGAGAGTGTGGCTAGTGTAGTGGTTAGCATATCCTCCTGGCATGCCAGTGCTCTGAGTTCGAAACCTGGACCGAGCAGGCATGATATTTGGTGTAAAAATCTGGCTCTCAAAATTGGGGACAGTGTATCCCTCGTGACTTGGTAATGTCGGTCCCGTCTCAATTTGGGACGTAAAAGAACCACTGAGGACGACAAGCAACCTGGTAGTGACCACCCTCAGTGCCAGCATATAAAGAATGAGACCTCATAAGACCATTACATTGTAACCACAATAATACAGACTAGTCAGTTAATAGAACATTGCCAAGCGCTGGAGACAACTAGAACTACAAAATATGAAAACAAATACTAAGATACAAATTTTACAATAACAATTTACATAATGTCAACAAAATACAAAACAAATCACTGTGTGATGGGAGACTCCACATTATTATTATCTTTAAAGTTTAATAAT
This sequence comes from Paraescarpia echinospica, assembly GCA_020002185.1. Taxonomy (NCBI): domain Eukaryota; kingdom Metazoa; phylum Annelida; class Polychaeta; order Sabellida; family Siboglinidae; genus Paraescarpia; species Paraescarpia echinospica. The sequence goes on along the minus strand of CM034533.1, from coordinate 898,630 downwards.
AGGACATTGTTACGTAGCCGAGCATCGGAACCGTGTGTGCCAGTGATAAATGTCTGAGCACTGAATGCGCATGCGCCTATTGTGATTTATTTCCGGTGCACGGACGCGGAGCAGCAAGCCGAGCATCGGAACCACGTATGTCAATGATAAAGGTCCGAGCACTCAACACGCATACGTGTGCATGTTGTGGTGCTCGGACACGGCGCATCGGAACTGTGATCATCGGTGTTATAGCCGGTCCGAGCACATCCCCGACCGCGCTGCGTTTCAGTTCTCCCTTTGTCTCGGATTCATTACTTATCGAACTGCTTACTAAAATAGGTCTACTAACATATACATTGAATATATACTGTAATTATCTAGGTAATGCCGCCAGTCATTTGCACGACGCAACATGATTATAAGAACATTTATGTGTTCAAATGATATAAACAAAACTTTGTTTACTATTTTATGATGTAAATATATGCTATTAGAAAATGTGTCTCTTACAACAATATGTTCCAAATGGTGTTAGGATTTGACAGATATCATAGTCCTACTGAAATGTTTATTTACAGTAATCTGCTTATTGTGTTCCTGGTATTAGAACTTTTGACATATAGATTTACATGCCGGTTGTAGTTCTAAATTTTATTTTTATTGATGGTTCAAGTAGCAGCAATATTTTACTTACTGGCCATATGTAACTATTGCCAATATCACAACTATAGAACACAATAATGCATTTGTATGTTGTGTGGAGTCTGCGAATAAAGCATGTTATTATAAATAAAATATACTTTTAGTACACCTATAGCCATAGTAATTTGTAAAAGCAATTGCTCAAAGCAATGTAGTCTAATTACAGCATATACATGCACATAATTGCCAACAAAATATCAACGGAATAAAACTATGGTATCATAATTACACGAAAAGCATAAGTATTGGCAAGGACATACAGAACTATTTTAATGTAGGCCCTATATGTGTGGGCAATAGTAGTTTTGTAAAATATGTATGTATGTAAATAAAGAAGTCATTATTATTATTGTTCATGTTATTATGCGGGTGCGTGCCCAGGGGAGTTTTCTCGTTGCCCAGAAATCCCCCAAGAAATCCCACACTATACGGCAGTGTACGCTGAATGATGGCATGCAACATCCAGCGTTACTGTGATACCCATTTGGGAACCCACAAATATATCAATCCTGGGTACGCCTCTGTTATGTGTTCTACACATAATAATGATATACTAGTTATGATGAGTTATGACAACAGCAGAGTAGAAACACCAGAAGAAGCATACAGATATGTGAAAGAACATGTCAAGTAATGCTATAAATACAATCACAGTTGCAGAATAGCATCAGTGTCTAAGTACTGACACTATAAACCCATTAGCCAGTTTAAATATATGTAAATACATTACATATAAATAGTAATTGGACTATCTAATATTTACTTTAGGCTATCTTAATTAACAATAAAATAATCCTAAAATATCAAATTAAAATATTAATAAAATTTTTAAAACGCCACTGGCTTAAGGTCACAGGCTCCATTTGAAATGTTATATTTTAATTATCAGTCATATGTTAAAAACTACTCGTCATAGATTAAAGTTGCATTCTGAGTTACACAACCATGTTTAAGGTGTAAATACAACCTAAACAATAATGTCAATATTTATTTATTTGAGTATACTTGCTACCGTATATGTCACTTTGGCATTTGATGTTATTTGATAAATTACGCTTTTGCCAAAAATAAGCATGACATGCATACGTAATTTTAATTTGGATCTTAGAATTACATGTTGTGTGAACGAAAATTTATATGGAGTTGATGAAAATTATGTATTGTATGGGGCATGACGATTCACTGGAAATTTGTATTTAAAAGATGAACGTTGTCAGAATACAACTTTAATCTAATGTTCAATATATTCTGTCTATATCAAAATAAGTTCAAAATGAGTTATAATAATCAGTTTGCATGACGACAAGCATGGCATGGTTTTAAAATGTCAAATAGCATTCAATATTATAAAAATACTTTTTAGCCAGCCAAACTAATTAATTGCACAACTTAATATATTATTGGTCATAATTAGTTTATAAAATGTGATTTTCAGAGGATGTTCCGTATCGCCAACGTTGATCCCAAATAAAACTACGCCATGCTCTATTGCCATATATAGGGGAAGCGAGAGCAAACACGTGATGACTGGCGCATGCCCGTTCAATGCTCGGATCTTTAACGCTGAGGCACACGGTTCCGATGATCGGCTACACAACCACTTCGTTAATAATATTAAATTAATTGTACACGTTATAGTACGAATAAATATTAGTATTGACAGTTTTCGAAACATCATGAATTATCGCTCACACACAGTACCAACCTACCTGACAATCAATTCGCGTTTTCTGGCAGACTGCTTGGCACTTCGTTTCTTCTGTTCATCTTTGAGTTCTTTTAAACTCCAACATTGATAAAACAGGTCATAACGTGGGTGAAAAATGCTTGATATAAGTATTCTGTATACTACGACGTGACGTTGGTGACTGACAGCAAGGCATGACCAAAGCAAAGCAATTATATAATTGCAATTATATAATTGCATGGCCTGACTTGCAAGGGATACTTCGGTATTTGCAGGTTGGTGTAGTTCGCTAGGGGGCAGCACAGCTTAGCTTAGCTTAGGTCATGGAGTACAATTTGTGCCAGATAATCGTTTCGAGAACTTCGTTTCGAGAAAATATTTGGGAGAAATTTTTTTGGAGAAAATCTTTTGGAGAAATATTTGACCAAACGCCATTCTAGTTAGTTATTTGACAAAAATCTTGCACATTGACAGCGTAAAGGGATAATCGAAAGTCAGAATTCGACAATCTCGGCGTAAATGGATAATCGAAAGTCAGAAATCAACAATGTAGCATTGTGGAATTATGGCCCTAATATCGTTCCATAGAATATATGGTTAGCTCTGAAAAGAACTGTTCTTGTTTGGCTCTGAAGAGAGGCGTTATTTTCCATCTCATCTTGCGATTCGGGTCGTCATCAACAGTTTCACTGTCACCATTGAGAGATCCGCTCACTTCCTCTGCCAGCTCCAGGTCAAAGTCGTCCTCGCTCGAATTGCCGATCGGGTGTGTCACAAAGTAGTCATTCACACGTTCGTTGAGGATGTCCCCACTTGCGATATGCTGCATGTTCATCAATGCCAATGCGTTGAAACACCGAGCGACATCGTTCGACTTCGGTCCATCCATGCCCGTAGGCGTAGCCATCTTTGATCTTTCGAAGATCGTAAACACGAAACGAAATTCGTCCCGTACTCCGTATTTCCAACGAAATCTGGTTCGATAACACGTTAAACTGTTAAGAAATATGTACAGATATAAACTACAGCAAACCTCAAACTAAACTACTAATTAATCGAACTACTCAAACATCCAAGTTAAATCCAGTTAAGTTTCACTGCGCACTCAGCGTTCTTCCAACGTATTCATGCGCACTGCTGCTAGGAAACTGCGTTGTGTAAATAGCTTTCGAACGGCATGCCATATATGGGCATGGAAATGTCTGTCCTAGGTTGTAAGCGTTTGCAAAATAGTGCGCTTTTAATTATAAAACGCTGCAACTAAGAACGAACTTCACGGTTACAAAAACACAAAAAGTACAACTTTCACTTAGGTAATCAGGAAACTACTTTGTGATCATATAAATATATATAACTTAATGACGCAAAATCAACTTTATTACGTGTTTACGGCCAATTACGCCTGCTACTTCCGACTGGTTTTCCTGGGCCGCCAAACATATGTATCCAGTGTCACCACTTTGAGTTTAAGCAATAATCTTTGATGTGGCATATTGTCGAAGAAAGCTTTCTGAAAATGTAAGTAAATAATATCTACTGGTGATCCCCCGTCTTCCCACTTAGTGTTATCTTCCAAAAACATAACATATCTGTTAAGCATGACCTCGCATTTAGAAACCCATGTTGAGATGGGTTTATCAAGTTATATTTAACAAGACAATCCACCATGTGATCTTTAATTAGTATTTCTGATAATAAGCAAATCACCGATGTTAATTTCACTGGTCTGTAGTTCTCTGACTTGTTTCTCGAACAATTGTTAAATAACGGTGTAAGGTTTGCTTCTTTCCATTCTAAAGGAACCACTCCCTCATTTAATGAAAAGTTGAAAACCGTTGCAAGTGGAATGCAATTTTTTGTACAATTTTCCAATTGTAGCTCTGGCGGAATCCCTTCCAATGTAGGTGATGTATTATCGTCCATTGCCCCTATTTTATTAGCTACCATTTCCGGGGTTACAATTAACTGTCCTAAATAATCTGATTCCGTCCCCTTGAAATTATCATCTGGTACTAGCAGTGGACTAATATATTCCCTGGTATACACCGAACTAAAGTACTCATTCAGGTATTATGTCATTAAGAATCTCTCTGATATTATATTTACAGCACCATTTTCTAGAGGATCGACCTTATCCTGAACTTTATGTTTGCTTCGAACATATGCATAACAAATCTTGCTGTCATGTTTTATATTACAATATTATTATTATATTAATTTTTGTTCATAGCTTCTCTTTGAATCAATAATTTCAGTTGTAGCTCGGTTAAGTGCTTCTTTATAAATGACGTAATCTTCATCATTTCCAGTGTCTCTACACGGCTTCAACATGATGTGTTTGTACTTCATATTTCTAATGGCGTCTTTCGATAAGTGTTTCCTACAGGATTGTTTCCCTTGTTTTTTCAATGGAACAAACTTATCGACGACGCATTCAATTTCACTCCTTAACATATTCCAGCATTATGTTGCTGTGTTATTCTTCAGTGTGTTGTTCCAGACTATCTTTGTTAAATATGTCCTCATGTCCTTATATCTTCCCTTTAGATATTTCTATTGGTTAAAATTTTAGCCATGGACAACTTTTCCACCTTTGGCAAAAAGGCACCCGTAACAAAACAGGGTGGAGTAGGTTTTTGGTCAAATATAAAACAAATTGATATACTCAATGAGAGGTGCCAAATGGGTTCAGATGGTCAGATACATTGCTAATTGGTGACACAGTAGCAAAAAACAATGTTATGCGATTAAATGGTTACACTGTTACGTTGACGGATGTTTGTTTGACAAAATAGCTACTCGTGCCTTTGTAGGGTAGCGTAGTGTTTAGGCCACAAATCAAGTAAAGATGCCAATAACACCCACATAAAGATGCCAAATGTCTCAAAATTGACCTGGAAGAATGTCTTTGTATGCCAAAATGATTGAATACTTCAAGCAACGGCTTTCATTCTCTGGCAGGAAGATTTGTACGACAAAATAAAAAATGTGTTGTCTTTGTTCAAGGTCTTTAGAGGTCAACAGGAAAGTTGGCAACATCCATGATGTCATGAATAAGGCTTATTAGAATACATTGATATAGGTGGCCATAAAAAACATTCCATGCCTACGGAGCCCAACCCTAATACATTCGCCTCCCCCACAATTAGTTGTTGCATAGATACATAAAAGTTGCTACCACGACAATCTGTCCAACCTGTATAAAATATAGAAAGTCTTAAAACATTGTTAGAGCCTAACAGTTTGTTTATAAATTACTTTACTAACGATGAAAAGATATCCAGAGCACGTAAAGTATGATTAGTAAAAGTGTAATATAGATAGAACAAAACAGTACAGTCGTCAATAGGTAATTATCATAATTCACCTTTCTGTGACCGACATTTTGAAATTCAAGATGGCGGAGCTTCAATAGCGCTTACATGTATTTACGACACACGCGTATTAATATAAATGGACATTGCTAATTGTAAGAGCTTTAGACACAATTAAAAACGTATAGGTAATTATTTAAAACAACATTATAATAGAAAACCAGTCAAATTTGCATGGTGGGTGTCCATCTTGAATTTAGTAAACTTAACCTGCGTAGAAAAATTGCCACCCAATTTGTGTTTACACCATTACTACTCATAAATACAAAAGCAAGCGAAAGTTTGCTTTTAATAACGATACTGCACGAACGCAATATTTTTGACACAGTGGCCTACACTGTTATGTTTCCCCGTATTACCGGAAGTGGCATTACGTCATTTACGTTTGATCATGTCACGATTTTATAAAAAAAAAGGTTCATTCGATGTCAGCACACATATGTACAGTAGGATCGCTGTTAATCATATTATATTTCCGTAAGTTAAATTATATACTTAGAACAACATTTGTTTTATATGTTTTATAATAATGAACACTACGTATACATTCGCTGCTTCGGTAGGATAGCGGGTGAAGATCGTAGGACAGACTGACAAAGAGCCCATCTAAAACATTGCCATACAAATGCAACACTTTAGTGTTCACAATGACCTCTATGATTTAGTACAGAAGACAGACGTTCGTGTCCAAACGATATTTGTGATGGTCAGTATGTTACGTTCAACTTCGAAGAAGCTAGCTCCGCCAGAGTCAAAATTAATTCCCTCAATTAAAACTAGTCGATGTGTTGACTCGGCACAGCATATATATATATATATATATATATATATATATATATATATATATTAACAACTCGTAAGTGCAGACAATCAACAAGTACTACAAGAAGTGTTGGGGACCGGAACGGGGCGTTCAAGAATTAGAGTCTAATAATGAGCTGGATGAAAGCAGAAATTATGTGGCGTGGACACCCTAGTGAGGAAATGAACAACAGGTAGGATGGCAAGGAGATCAAACAAGTGGGTATAATCTAGACGAATGACTAATGAGGATGGGCAGTCAAGTGTTGAGGAGCGACATCGAATACAAGCCGGAGCAAATGATTGGAGAAAGGTGGAAGAGTAGAGAGAGAGAGTCTTGACAGAGAGATCAGTTTCGAAAAGCTGAAAGTGAAACTTCTGAGAGTGTCAGGTATACCTGCATGACTTTGTGGTCTGAAGTCGAAGGTACTAACAAAAGAGTAATATCAACAGTTGAAGCGGCGAGTTCGCGAGAAATGCGAAGGGTCGCTAGGCTGATCTGTCTTCAGCAGCAGTTTGACAGCGCTAGTGGTGGATGTCAATGTCCTTTACATATATAATTCAATCGTATATAGGAATCTCAATTTAGGTTTGTCTACATGATGTTTGTTGTCAGTGTCAGTTTACCTCCCCCTCCCCCCTTATGACAAAATATACCATTTTAATGTGCGACTCTGCCGTGACAGCCGAGCTGTGCCGTGGAGAGGTCACTTTGACGGGGCCAAGATGCATCGAGTCGTGCCACTTTCTAGCTGACGGCGATTACCAGTCATGTCGCGGGTGTCACGTGTTCGTCACGTGTACATTTGGATCCATGGAGGACAACAAACCTTGTCCCGGAGACAAGGTGTGGGACGACAACTTGTCCAGTTGTCAGAATTCAAGCCAAACATGCAAGTTGGTCAAACGTGAGTTTCTGAGCAGAAATGCATGGGTAAAAACAACGTAACGAATGATGTATCTTTTAACGATACATGTTGATTGTGGTTCGGGTAATATAAAAACGTTCATGTATTTGTAATCGTCGCTAATAGTTTCCAGTTGATTGTAACTGTGTTACTATGTCAGCTGATAATCGAAAACAATGGACAATTTCAGCTAAACGTTTATTTATTTACAAATCGTAAGTTTGGTACAGATACGACGTACGTTAAATTTGTTACATGTTGTCCACAAAAGTAGCGCCGAGATACGTACACGTCAATACGAATAGTGTCTGCAAGCGACCCGACATCAAATCCCTGCACAGTCCCTATCGCGTCATACATGCGACTCGATTCTCGATTCTGGCCAATGGCGTGCGAGTAGCGATCGGGATCGGGATGGGAGTCGATATCGAGGTGCTTGCAGACATTCATTAATCATCGCCAGGGACGAATCAACTTTTCCACTGGACAGGGTGAATAATTGTCACATTACAATAAGTGTACCTTTATGACCAGATCAACTCCCCACTGGACAGGGTAAATACTTGTAAAGTTACTATAGGTGTATATTTATGGACTGATCAACTTCCCACTAGACAGGGTAAATACTTGTAACGTTACAATAAGTGTATTTTTACGAACGGATCGTCTCCCTGTTGGACATGGTAAATACATATAACGTTACAGTAAGTGTATCTTTATGGACGGATCAAACCCCACTGGACATTGTAAATACAAGTATCGTTACAGTAAGTGTATTTGTATGGACGGATCAACTCCCACTGGACAGGGCAAATGCTTGTAACATTACAATAAGTGTATTTTTATGGATGGATCGATTCCCTGTTGGACATGGTAAATACATCTAACTTTATAGTAATTGGATCTTTGTGGACGGATCAAATTCCCACTGGACAATGTAAATACATGTATCATTACAGTAAGTGTATCTTTATGGACGAATCAACTCCACACTGGTGAAACATGACACCTCACAGAAACATGACACAGTTGACGAGCAAAGAAACATATTACGCTTTACGGACAATTGCCGCTTTAAATGTGTACATGGAACAGCAATAGGGCTATGTATAAGATCAAAATAAACTTACTAAGTCACAACATTATCAACAACAAAACACAATAGCATATATTAATGTGGTTGCAGTGATCGAGCATGCCGACGTCTGTTTCATCGTCGACTCTTCTGGCAGCATCACCAAGATTGACCCCGAGAACTGGACACGCATGAAGACCTTCCTAAAAGATTTCGTGTATCGCCTCAAAGTCGGGCGAGAGGACGTCCGGGTGGCTATTGTGATCTTCTCGGACAAGGCACGCGTATATTTTAAACTAAATGAATTATACAGTAAAGAGGCCATCAACCGGAGAATTGACAAACTTCCGTATCCGGGTGGCTTTACGAACACTTCCGGTGGGCTATATTTAATGAACCACGTCGTTTTCAATGCGTCGAATGGCGATCGTCCGAACAGCAAAAACATAGCAATTGTCATCACTGACGGCCGTTCAACAAAAGACCCAGATCTGACGGTGCCGTACGCGAAAGACGCAAGAGATAACGGAGTGAAAATTCTTGCAGTTGGCATAACGAAAAACATAGAACTGACTGAACTGATGGCAATTGCGTCGAAACCACACGAGCGTACCATATTCGAAGTAAACGACTTCGATCGACTCAGCTACGCGCTAGAAAACATCACCGAAGAGACGAGTATTGCAGGTGTGCGGAAAAACCAAGTTACGTCGGCTGCACAGTCCGCTGAGGAGACGAATAGTACAGGTAATCGAACAAGCCACGTGACACCTGTTTCAATTATCAATAATAATAAAAATAAAAGCACTTATATAGCGCCATAAATATAGATAAATCCATTCGGAGGCGCTTCGACTACATCATTATATATATGCAGAACATTAATAACTTACGTAAAATTTATTATATTAAATTAATTACAATAAATGACAATATATAAAAAAATAAAAAAATAAGTTAACCATAATCATTAAAATTTAAGATATAATGAAAATAAATAAGTGAATGCATTGTGTAAGATTAGTATAAAACATGTACAAGATAATAATAACAATAATAATTAAAAACATTAAATAAACTGACCGGTGGTGCCTATGTTGCGTAAGCCACCCGGAAAAGTTTAAGTTCAAGTCTCTTGAAAGTGATAATGAAACAGGTTGTCTTCATCTCGGTTGGAGGAGTCCACAGTTGTGGAGCAGATATCAATAACATTATGTCACCGCAACAAGTTATTGTTTGTAATTAAATGCAACCCTCGAGTAACTCTTTGTTCATGGAGTAGGTCGCTGATGTAAGCTGGTGCCTGTCCGTGTTGAGTACGAAACGTCCGTAGAAGAATTGCGTAATGAATACGTTGCTTCACGGGAAGTCAGTGCAGTTTCTTGATAACCGGTGTGAAATAGTCCCATATATGGCAGCGGACCACCGGCCGAGCAGCAGCATTTTATACTCTTTGCAGCAGGTGATTAGGCTGTCGCGGATGCCATTTAGCAGACATTTCGCATAGTCAATTCTCGATATAACAAGATAATACGTAAGACGGACTGCGGCTTTCAGTGTTAGTCACGATCGGATGGACGCAGGGTTACTCGGATTACATTAGGTTACGCAGCAGATGTGCTATACATGACTGACCATCGATATTTCCCAGTCGAATACAACGCCGTTCTTTCTGGCAGTAGAACGTGGCGTTATGTCGCAGTCGGCAATTTTTATGACGGTGATGTTGTGTTTCGTTTGATTGTTTCATGATGCTAAACATTGTTGTCCTTGTCTCTACGGTACTCTTCCTGTCAATGTATTTACACACACATACACACACAAACACACACACACACACATACACACATACGCACATACACACATGCACACGCACACGCACACGCTCACAGTCACGGGCACGCACACACGCACATTCGCACATCAATGGCATTAAACACGCTTGGTCTCCGCTTCATCTGTTACGCTTCGGTGTCGACAGCTGAACAACCAGTGAGAACAGATCGACAGCTGGTTCTGCCGGCCAGCAGAGATGGTCGATATCGTAGTCTCTAAGATCTCTCTTGACCATGACATCATGCGTTTGTTTTTGTTTGGGTTTTTAAGATAATTTACAGTATCCTACCAATGATTTGGTTTATATTACTTCGTGAAAATATAAAAAAGAAACTGTAAAGAAAATCAATGGTTTGCATGCTGTCAGGATTGAACCGGCGTCGCCCGATTGTAAAATAAATGGCAAGAAACCAACGCGTCTACCAACTGAGCTAGCGGCACCAACATAAATTGTATGACTGATTTAAGTTGTTATGATAAATTGTACAACTCCTGCTTCATATATCGATATTTTAGTGATATAATGCGATTAAACACGTTACTTTCTGTAGCTGGATACAATATATGTTTGCTATGTATGTTTATTGGTGTAGATTATCTCCCGTTGGTTGCATTCGATATAATTATTCTGAAAACGAGCCCAAGCCTAGGCCAAGCTCGGCGAAACCTAGTCGACTTGTAGGCGCATTCGCATTCGTTGTTTTGAATAAAATTCGATTCATGTGGAACCGTAAGATAACTGCTTGTTCCTCTAGGATGACTAGTGTTTGTATTACGTCGGAATATTGCACAATAACTCTTTCTGACGCTCGTTTCGACCCAAAAGCTATACTTGTAAACATGCTCTGAATGCATGGAAAGGGTCGGCCTGATGCGAGTTTGAGTCATAAATGACGTCACACCTCAGCATCCCGAAAAGCGCGCCAAAAATATGCATATTCAAAAATGTCCGGATGCACAGCATAAAATGTGGAATTTCAAATTCATTGAATTTTTTTTATTTATTTTGGCTTGGTGGACGTCGAAATAGGTAGCAGGATGTAATATAACATGAATTCAAGCAATATATGTTTTTATTCCCTTTAAGTGTTTTAAGGTTCTTCTTAAAGTGACTACTCTTTCTTACAAACTATTATAGGATTTAAGAGTCGAATTAAAAGCTCTTCTATTACGATTCGTTCGCGAGGTTGTAGATGTGAGCGGGTCGAGGCCACCGATAATTGGTTTACATATCGTTTCTGCCGATATGTCACCCAAGATACAGCTCAGATGTCATCATTTTGAACATCGAATAGATACAATCAAGGTTAGACATTATACAACACAGACAAAGACTAAGAGGTTGTATAACTATTGTTGCTGCACACCGATGTTACAATGTTGTTCATATTAAACAGCGAACGCGACGTTGAGCCGCAAGTCTGGAATAAGACCCGACAGCACCAGGATGAGCATGAAGACAGTGGCACTGCTGACCGTCGGCAGTGTGGCTGCCGGGACCGCAATGGCAGCCGTGTACACAGCTACGGCTGCAACAATAGGAGCAGCTGGAGAAACCGGAGCAACCGAAGCAACAACTCTTGTTGTTACGTAAGTACATACACGATTACAATCACACATGCATTCAAAAATACAAACATACAAACCTACTTATATACCTACCTACCTACCTACATACATACATATTTACATACGTACATACGTACATACGTGCACACGTATACACGTGAACACATGCACACGTACACATATGCACACGTACACACGCACGCACGTGAACACGTACATACGTACGCACGCATGCACACACGCACACACGCACACACGCACGCACACTCGAACACACGCACATACATACATACATGCACAAATACACACACATACATGCACACATACACACATATATACATACACACATACATACACACATACATGCACACAGATGCACACATGAACACAACCACACATGCACATACATACACTCATACATACATGCACACATGCGTATTTGTATATGCATGTATGCATGTATGTATGTATGTATATAGTGTGTATGCATGTATAATCGATATGTATGTTGTTCGCCTGTTACGACGTGTTCACCGACCCCCCAGGGGTCACGCGGCCGCTGCCGGAGGCGCGGCTAATGCACCAGTCGCAGACTTTCTGTCTAACATTATGGCAGCCTGGATGCAACGAATAACTTGGAAAGAAGCAATCGACGTCGAAGTGCCCTGATACGTGATTGCCACGGCACTGTTTGTTTCTTGTAGCACTGCGTTAACTGACATACGTTGGATAGACTTATTTATATACATCCACAACTGTTATATATACCTAAGTCTTTGCTTGTAATGCATAAACGTTCATGTTGGACTCATCATCGTTATTTGTCATTGACTCACGTAGTCTGTGGAGAAATGCAACCGTTAAAATAGGGTAAAATGTTGTAACTGTTGTCAACGTTTGTAGAATAATGTCTACGTTATTCTGCTTTAGCGACGGTTCAGTTACATATATATTTTCGAAGGTGTACACACACATATACACATATATGTGCAAACATACGGACATACGGACACACAAACGCACACGTACTCGCTCATACACACCCACGCACACATGCACATACGCACGCACACACGCACGCACTCACGCACGCAGGAATATGACATATCTACCCATCAAGGATATTGACTGAACTGGTGACAGCATTGTCACTGCGGATCAAATTCATTTAACTAATATCGACTACTTTCGTATTGCTCTAAACACATTTTAACCCCTTTATTTTGCAGTCTCTACACCATTTATGGATTTTTAATGGCAATACGTAATATCTCTTCCGATAGTGTCCACACGAGAAACTGAACTGTTTTAAGTGCTGCGTTTACCAAGAACTGGGGTATTTTCCTTTTATTTACCCAGTGTCCTGAGTCATAAGCTCATGTTGTAACATTTATGCAATGTTTTATTTTACAAGAATTGCATTTCCTTGAGTTTTGTAGTTACACTTGCATTTAACTTGTGAATGATTGCTCTGTATGTATCCGGCGTAGAGTGGAATCATGCAATTTGGTTGCTTGAGGAAACAGCTAAGTCGTGGCTTTGCCTTGCACAGAGGATTATGCATACTAGGCATGGGTAAATACAATTGGTAATTGGTATTTTGTTAATTAAATTCACTTTATTAAATTAATTTAATGTAATTAGTTAACTTATTAGACCATAACATATTAGTTAAATTAATTAATTTCACTGGACGATGTTACTTTAATTTAATTTATTTAAAACAATCAAAGAGTTAACTTTCTATTAATGTTTTTAATTGGACATTACTTAGTATTAGTTAATGCAATCCCGATTTGATTGTTATTTGCTTGCTGTGAAGAGTAATCATTATCTTTGTTGATCCAGGCATTTGTTTGAACACAACGGTGTGAACGACCAGCCACTCAGTAGCCAGTGTCAATCAATGAATAAAAGCTGTGACAGTGTCAGGTGTTAAAGCTGTGTTATATAAAAGTATTGAGTCTACCTTTGTGGCTAGTTATCAACTTCTTGATTTTTAATTGATGTATGTTAAAATTCCTTGTTAAACAATACATTTTCATTCAATTCTTTGTTAATTGAATGAAAATAATTAATTACTATTTTAATTTTTTTATTTAATCTCTTGGGAGACTAATTTAATGTAATTGACCTGAATAATGTGAGAGGTTAATGTAATTTAATTTGACATTTTCTGAGTTAATTGTAATTTAATTAAATAACTTTCCAATTAAAATGCCCCATGCCTGATGCATACTTCAAACAAACGTCGCACCGACATGTTACCAAACGTAGAGGTGTATTTCGCTTGGTAGAGATATATTTGTAGGGATGCTTTTGATGTTGCATGTAGGATTGTATAAATAGGGTCATGTAGCATTAATTTAGTGTCTGTAGAGACACGATGGGCATCTCTCGGTGATCAGCGGACACATAATTAAGGGTTGTAACGTAGAGGGATGACACATATTTGTTAGAATTGGCATTTGTAAATGGGTCACGTTTAATGCAGGCAGTGTACACAAGGGATGGCAACAGGAATATGTAGACGGTCTCATCTCCAAAGGCGCAACGGACCCAACCACCTCAAAGGAGAAATTATGGAGCTTCGTCGAAGTAAGAAGAACTGACGAGATGGGTTTCTCCACTCAAAAACGCTGGGAAACTCACAGGAAACCACATGGAATAAACGCAGCCTCACAACAGCAAGCTTCGCACTGTCTTCAGTCCCAAAGACACTATTACAGCTGAGAAATTAAATCTGCGTTACTCTCCCCAGCTAGACCTCCCATATTATACAGACTGCGAAGACATTAACATCACAGAAGAGGGAGTGAAGACTTGGATCCAACAAACTCTGCGGCCCTGATTGCACCAAACCCAGGCTCCTGAAGACAGTCGCCGAATCACTCCAGCCCTCATCCTGCTCTTCCGCAACTCGTACCACACTGGAACCCTGCCACTTGACTGAACATTGATCCATCACACCTGTCTTCAAGAAGAAAGGAGAACGATACATGGCAGTCAACCAGGGATGTGTTCAAGTACTCGAGTACTTTTATACTTAAGTACAACAAGTACTGTACTTGGACATGCAAATACAAGTTCTTTATAGGTTTTTGTTATATATTTAGCTCTATCTGAAGGATTGAAAAAAAATTGGCTACAGTGAAAATTACTGTATATTTATTGTTATTTTGCACAAAGCTTCATAACATGAAACGTAATTGATGGTGCATGACTGCATGTTGATTGGTGTATATGTATATATGGGAGGAAAAGCACGCACAGGAACTTACATGAATGTCAGCTGATATTTGTAGTGTAGACGAACAGCTATTTTGTGAACTGTAGATTATGTTAATGATGTGTCGCGTTGGTCTGTCAGCATGGTCGAGTGAAATGTGAACCGGTATTGCATGACAAGCAGAACAACAATAATCCGTTGTGTATTGTAAGAATATGAACAATCAAACAAGCAAACGTAACGTGGTGTCTAGAAGTGGTAGCAAGTTTGTAGCTCTGTGCATTACGTCTATAATTGACACTGTGATTGTTACCGCTACTCGCTAACGATACGAAATGCAAATGGTTACGTCGAGCATTCCGCCGTCCAGACCCTTAGATGTAAACGTCAAATCTGCGTGTAGTCAATGGAAGTCATGGAGCAAATCATGGACTAGATAGGAAGTGGCAACGGGAATAAATGACGTTACACAACGAAAAAGAGTGTGCACTCTGTGATAGGCGACGAAGCTGTGAAAGTCTTCGATACATTCCAGTTTGCCCAGGAGGAAAGCGAAAACAACATAGAAGACGTGCTGAGAAATTCAAGGAATACTGCAGTCCTGGACAACACATTATTTATGAATTATATACATTTCAGTGTATAAATAAGGAGGCAGGTGAGACAGCGTTACAGTACGTGACAGAACTAGGACACGCGGTAGAAACGTGTGAGTTTGAGCACATTACAGCAAATCAAATAATCTGAGACCGATTTGCGCACAGTCTACGCGATGCAAAGGTACGAAAAAGAATGTTAAGGCAGAAAGACCTCACACTTGAGACAGCGCAAGAGATGGTTCAAGCGACCGAAGCAACCACATATTAGACACAAGTGATGTCGGGAGAACAGTCAGTCTGTGCTATGAGGAAAAAAGTGCAACCGGACAAGGCACGTGGTGGCTACAAACAGGGTCGTCAACTAGAGAATACGCATGACAGATATTCGAAAAGGACATATTGAACGTATTGCTCATACAAATACGAAGGAAACACATATCCAGCATATCGAAAATACTGTCAAATTCGCTTTGAAAGCAAATGTAAGCTGAGACACGTGAGGCAATTTCAGGCTTCAGAGTCGAACCATGAATACAATGTTGGAACGTTGTCAATTAATAATAGTGTAGGGAAGAAGCAGTTATAACCATGAACGTTGGTTACAATGGCGTGCCAGTGCCATTCCAGATAAACAGTGGCTCGGAATATTGTGTGCTGCCACGACATGAATACATTAGAGTAACTGGAGACAAATCGCTGACCAAGATGAGGCTAGTGAAAACCGCCATTGTGATGTACAACAAAACACGCTAAAACTCGTTAGGTCAGTGTAAGCTGCCAGTTCCGGAAAGGTGTGAAGCACAGGCTGGGCTTCAACGTCATGGAAGGAGACTACATGCCAATACTTAGCCTAGAAGCATCAGAGGGCTTAGGAATATTGAAGATAAACGATTCTGATCCTTTGGACCATGTGTTCACCATGCATGAAAGGACTTTAACTGCAAGCGCTTTGACAACCAAAGCAACGGACTGGGTGTCAAGCAAGGTGGTTGTTCAGAAACCAAACGGTCAGATGAGAATATGCCTAGATCCGAAAGATCTAAATACCGCAATCAAACGTGAATACCACCCCACGCCAACAATCGAAGAGGTCAGTACCAGGCTGAAGAATGTCAGAGTGTTCAAGCGTGATTGACGCAATGAGCGGGTTATGGTAAATACCGTTGGATAAGAAATCCAGTATTTTGACGTGTTTCGGTCGGTACCGAGGTCTGCAACGCACGATAAACCAACTGGTTGAAGGTGTGAAAGGAGTAGAAGTAATCCAATATGATTTCCTGATCGTAGGTTGTGGTATAACTGATTAGGAGGCCGAGTCGGATCCCGACAAGAACCCACGAGCTTTCTTGGAGCGGGCTAGAGAGCGAAATCTCCGACTAAATGCCGAGAAGACCAAGTTCTGGATGACAGAAGTTCCATACATTGAACATTTGCTAACACGTGAAGGATTCCGAGCAGATAAGACGAAAGTGGAGGCAATCGAGAATATGTCAAGACAAGAAGATGCCAAGGCGGTACAGAGGCTGCATGGGTCTGTAGACTACCTTGCAACGTTTGTGCCACACCTGTCTGACAAACTTTCCAGGCAGGCCTTGGGCGAAAGTTGGTGCTGACTTGTTCGAACTGCAGAGAGAGCACTACCTACTGTTGGTTGACTATTATTAAAAATTCTTCCAGCTGATGAACTTCAACTCGAGGACGTGCACGAAATGTGTGATCGATGCAAAGAGATCACAGTTTGCACGTCATGGAGTATCGGAAGTCGTGATGTCAGACATCGGGCCACAGTGTTTTGTATCGAGTTTAGAGACTTCGCGCAGAGATGGGACTTCGAGCGCATCACGAGCAGTCCGAGATACCCACAGAGCAACGGCAACGTCTAATAGGGACGGTGAAGAACAACGTGAAGAAAGCGAAGAAAGATGGTTGTGACATCCAAATGGCGTTGCTAAACTTGAGAAATACAATGCGTGAGGGTTACAATGCATCGCCCGTACAGCTGTCAGTCGTCGATGTCGAACGCTGCTTCCGATTCAGCGCAGCATGCTGAATCCAAAGATTGCTGCTAACGTGTCTCGCGACAGGAAAGCTAGCAAGGATGCTCAAATAGAACACTGCAACAGGTCAGCACATAACGTGAAACCGATAGCACCGGGTGATGCTATACGTATGAAGTTGCCAGGTCTAGATATATGGACGCTTGGCTAATACTCGAAGAAGATCTCAAACCGGTCGTACGTCGTTCTTATTGAAGGTCGTATGTACAGACGCAACCGACGAGCTGTACCTGTGGTATACAAGTGCGCACCGCTTTCAGAGAGTGAGACCCTGGATGACAGTTCGACTCCTCTGCCACGAGAAGCGAACGATATATCATCTGTCGCACCGTCTCGTACTGACAGGACGATGCCGATTGAAGCTCCTGTGCTGACGCAAGACACACCGCCGAGAAAACAACCTGTGTTGATACAAAACACACCATCGCCACGTGTGGATTTGACGCCTGTGCGCAGAAACACACGTGCCCGAAAGTTGCGTGCATACTTGGCAGATTATTGGTAGAGACTTGACTAGATAGCTTGTCTTTAAGAACTAGAGTTGTGATTGACTTTCGCTTTTGTTAAAGGAAAGGGAAGTTTTTTTGTGAACTGTAGATTATGTTAATGATGTGTCGAGTTGGTCTGACAACATGGTCGAGTGAAATGTGAACCGGTAGTGTATGACAAACAGAACAACAATAACCCATTGTGTATTGTAAGTATATGAACAATTAAACAAGCAAACGTAACAGACCCATACTATTTCTATTATACATCAATGACCTACAACAAGACATATCATATGTTCTATTCGTGGCTCTGTTAGAGTATCTTAACGTGACAGCTACAGCTAATGCAACAGTGTTCATGGGCACTGGCGAGTGTTGTCGCAACGTCATGCTTCAACCTATCATTGAAGAACTTGGTCCAGAGAAAGCAGCCGAGTTGATTAATAGACACGCTCTTACTGGATATGTTCAACTCGTCAGTGAACAGACCAAATTGCAGGTTAAGATATCAGTCCAAGAAGCCGTTAAATTATTGTATAGCTGTATGGATGCTGCGAAAGGAAATAGTAGTTGTAAGTATTCCCTAACCTGCACTTAATGGTGAAAAATACTCATGAAGAAGAGGAATACATATTCCTAGTTGCGTGCGTTACCTTAATTGACAACGGAAATAACTTCACTAGCTTAGCAAAATGCGCCGTTTAACCAAATGTTATGTAAATAATTGATTAACCTAAAGTATAATTAACATTGCTACATCATTAAACAAGTTCATAATGTGTTGTGGTTCCCAAATATATTCAGTGGGCAATAACTACTTCTGCTTTTCTCGGTTTCAAATCTAGACCAGAGACCACGTGCATTACTGTTTGTGAGTGGTCAATGTTCCTTCTAAGCACCTGGGTAGGCACTAAGTAGGAGTTTGTTCACATCTTTGTCGAATGTCAGCTGTTTGAACAGATCCCAAGTCATATCCTCTGGTTGTACAATTTTTAGTTTCAGTGGTAGAATGTTACACATAATACGCGACGACACCATTGGTGAAACAGTTGTGTCTATGAACTATTGAGCTAAGTACAAAGTCAGTGGATTTTTGTAATTTTCTTGCTAGCAACATCTTCGGGTCTTTGATGCAAGTCGAATGTTCAACTGTGCAGAATCAGATTCCAATAGGCATACATCTGCACCACTCGACCCTGGATTTCCAGTCCATGTATATATACTTACAAGAGGCATATGGCTCCAACCTATCATTAATGAACTTGGTCCAGAGAAAGCAGCCGCTTTGATAAACAGGCAAGCTCATACAGGATGCGACAGAACATGTACAGGGAAATAACCTTCCTAGCTTTCAGCCCTGCAGTAATCAATACGATGTCTAGCCTAGGTGTAGGTCAGGAAGCGACTTCCAAAAATGTGTAACGGTTGTGAAGAATTCCTATGCACACTTTTCTGTCCACGTAAACCCTCAATCATACATACAGGATCTGATATGGCATAAGTTAAAGCAGCTGACCCCTGCCAAGGAATGCACAAACGTCCACCTATCCCGGGTGCTTTAAAGGAACACGTGTGATGAGCTCGTTTGCAGTCATGGGTCTGGTCTCAGGACAATATCCTGCACCCACAATGTCCCAGCCCATTGCTAACTTGGATGGTGACAACAAGGTCACATACTGATGGCAATGATGTCCCATGATCCTCCCGCACCAGTGTCAGTGCTACAGGTCATCAACTATGACTGTGGTGCCAACTAACTTTGAAAACAAAGTTGCTCGTGCAAATGAAACAACCTTTTGCATGCACCTAACTGGAACACACGAGCGACTCTGATCGTAGAAGACATCGGATATGAAGATTGAAGCGTATATTGCAACAAAGGCAATTTGTTTCTACATTTGAAGATATGTACTGCCGTTATGTAATTTTCGTAAATTATACAGACAAAAAGTTCACATCTAAGCCACATATGATATTGTTATTATGAACAATAAATTGTTTGCGTTTTTGTGGAATGTTCACACCCTTGTCTATTTCTATACACATGTTTGGGTATTTTATATATGTTGGTTGACTCAGGTATATATGCATCTAATGTTATAAACTCACCACAGCACATCGTATGACAAGGAACAATAAACACACAACATCATGTTATTCATAAATGTATTGTGCTTTAATTTTTTTATTAATTAAAAAACTCAATGCCAACAACCTTTTTTACGTTCACAACAATATTTATCAATTATAATCACCGTTGTCAGTATTCCACCCAGCATTTTCACAAACGCGACTTTAATTACATAAACTTGTGGACTACTTTGTGAGACCATTAATTCTACAGTTCACACGAATCCGTCGAGCCATAGCGTTCGAAAGCACACTCGAATACTGTGACACAATACGAATTACTCCGCTGCATCTTATCAACGTATCGAATTAGCCAACGAGGAAAGCATTAGAAATGGCTCATTCGTGTCACGTTATATATTACAATAACAAATTGTGTTAAGAAGCGCCACGAACATTTTGGGATCTAACGCTGTACCAAATAAAATATATTATTATTATTATTATTATTTTCAATAACATCATATAATATTACAGTTACTAATTCACGATAGCGGCATAGCTCTAATGCAATATTCAAAAGAAGAGAATACGTTACAGAAATTTACATAACACAAAGTGTATTTATGCCTTAGATTACCATCCTACGTTTCCCCGTATTACCGGAAGTGGCATTACGTCATTTACGTTTGATCATGTCACGATTTTACAAAAAAACGGGTCAATCAATGTCAACGCACATATGTATAATAGGATCGCTGTTCATCACGTTGTATTTCCGTAAGTTATTTTATATACTTTAAACAACACGTGTTTTATATTATGTTTTATAGTAATGAACATTCTGTATACATTCGCTGATTTACCCTGCAACTGCTTCGGTAGGATAGCTTGTGAGGATCGCAGAACAAGGGGCCCGTCTAAATATTTACGTACAAGTGCAACACTTTAATGTTCACAATGACCACTATGATTTAGTACAGTTGACAGACGTTCGCGTCCAAATGATATTTGTGATGGTCGGCATATAACGTTCAAATTCAAAGAAGCTAGCTCCGCCAGAGTCATCATTAATTCCCTCAATTAAAACTAGTCGATGTGTTGACTCGGCACAGCATATATATATATATATATATATATATATATGTATATATATATATATATATTATCCTAACAATTCGTAAGTGCAGACATCAAACACGAACTACAAGAAGTGTTCGGGAACGGAGGGGGTGTTCAAGAATTATAGACTGAGAATGATCTTGATAAAGACAGAAGTGATGTGGGTTGGAACCATAGTGAGAAGATGGACATCAGGTAGGATGTGAAGGAGATCAAACCAGTGGGTATAATCTGTTCTAAGGAGAATGGGATTGAACGCTTGCGGTAAGGTCGAGGGGGTCTTGAAGGAAGAACAATTTCGACAAAGTTGAAAGGGAAACTTCTGAGAACGTGATTTATACCAGCATGATTCTCAGTAAGCCAAAAGGCTTCTTTTACACCTGCGATCTAGAGTTAATTCTCTAGGTGACAATATTGTTAACATTTGTTAAATCTGGTTGAATCTATGGTCTGAAGTCGATGATGCTGACAGAACATTACAATCAACAATTGAAGTAGCAAATTCGCGCTAAGTTCAGCATTTAACGAATCACAGCAACAAAGCGGTGATATAGAAAAGGGACGAACGACCTGAGGAAAAAGGTTGTCATTTTTAGTGAGAGACCGGAAGAGATGGGAAGTTCACTTGGTAAGAACCGACGCAGGCAAACTACTAAAGGGAGCAGAGGTGGAAACAGACGCAGGAAAAGGGGAAGACCACAAGTTGAGGTTAGAGAACAGCCTGAGTAAGGAGATGAAAAGATGGATGGAGAAGGACAACAAATTGAGAGTGGCCTGCTGATAGAAAAACAAGAGCAAACAATAAATGCGCGGGTGGAACAACAATAAAACTTATTCTTTACTAAAAATAGGTTGCCGAGTTGACAATGTAAAACCGTATGCTAAGGCTAAAATAGTAATGCATTTCGGAGAAAGAAAGAACACTGTATAAATTGTCGCGGACGACAGCTAAAAGGGCAAACGCATGAATTACTCCACCTGGTGAGTGCCTGGGTTGATATTTATTTAATTAGAGTGTTTCATTTATTTTCTTGGCGAAGGTTACGTAGCTGTGGAAACACGCTTATTGCATCAGACAACCTTAGTCCCTTTGTTTAACATTAATATTGCACCAAACAACAGCACGTCAAGTTTATATGAAAACACGTCATCATAAATTAAGATGTGTAAGTTTAATATGTGGGTGATAACAATTCTCCGGAAAATGCATGCTGCGAAGGTCGTCTTAATTTACTGTTTCATAACTAATTATCGAATAAAATACCGCAGTTTACCGCCATTGTAAAAATGAAGGTTCGCGATATAATTCAATCGTTGGTTTTTGTTATCTAGTGTCGTAACAATGAGAAGATATCAAACGTTTTGGTCATCGAAAGCACAGCGAAACTTGACAAGTATCCCTTTATTCAAGGTTTTTGATACAACAATTTTCTGTGTAACTATGTAAATGTTAAATATGTTGTCGATCGTTCGTGTATTGTTGAAATATCGCGGGAAAGTTGCAAAAATGTTTCACAAGACGATAGCAAATCACAACACAAAATGTCATCCAGGCTGATTGTGACATGTATGACACTATCACAGGTAAATCCGTGAATGATGGACAACTATTAATGTTTAAGTACATCCGATATAAGATATGTAATCGTTGTTTTCATAGTATATGATATGCATGAGGTATAACTTTGTCCCAATATTTATAAATGATGTGTATTCAACGTAAGCAAACTCTCCGATCAGTATTATATAACGTTAGTAATTCTAATCGTGAGACACTATTAGTCTCGGTTGCTTCGTGTTGGTAGCTGGTCAACATGAATCCTGGTTTGATCGGTACACTTCGGTGTTAGTAGCTTAGCCGTCTTCAAGACTGGATAGCAAGGCTGATCTGCGTGAGCTGCAGTTTGACAGCGCTAGTGGCCGATGTCAATATATTTTAGGTATATAAACATCGTCCTTAGTATTTCAGTTTTGGTTTGCCTACTGGGCGTTTACTTTCAGTTTACCTCCTACCCCACCCCTCCTATTACAAGATATATAATTATAATGTGCGACTCTCCCGTGACAGCCGAGCTGTGCCGTGGAGCGGCAACGTTGACGGGGCACAGATGCATCGAGTCGTGCCTCTCTCTGGCTGGCGGCGACTACCAGTCATGTCGCGGGTGTCACGTGTACATCACGTGTACCTTAGGATCCATGGAGGACAGCAAACTTTGTCCCGGAGATAAGGTGTGGGACGACAACTTGTCGAGTTGTAAGAATTCAAGCCAAACATGCAAGTTAGTCAAACGTGAGTGCCTGAGCAGAAGTGCATATATTAGGACAACTTGACGAAGAATGTACTTGTTAACCATAGATGTTGGCTATGGTACGGGTAACGTATAGTATAAAATCACGGTAATACAAGAACGTTCAGTATTCAAGCAGTCAAACTGTAGGAAATAAGAAAGCAGCGCACGGATTTTTCTCATTCAATTATTCTTGTTGCTATGTAAGTATTAATATGATAACAAGCATTGTTTGATCAAGTATTCGTAATATTCACTAATGTACATGTGTTCCAGTAGAATGTAACTGTAATACTATTTCAGTTGATAATCGAACACATGAGACAGTTTGTTTCTCTGTGTACGGTGAATTATGTAACGTATACGGCGTTTGTTGAATGTGTCGCGTGTTTTCGACAGGAGTTGCGCCGAGATAGAGTGTTTGCAAGCGTCCCGATAACGAATCCCTGCACAGTCCCTATGACGTTACACACTCGACTCGATTCTCAAACAAACGAATAGCGTGCATGACTCGATTGGGATCGGAAAGGGGGTCGATATCGAGGCGCTTGTGCATACCCATTAATCATTAGTGAATACTCTACTTACAACTGTTGATATTGTACTCAAAACAACTGGATGCTAAACTTGTTCGTGGAGTGTAATCTTGTTATTGAAGAATAGGAAAGGGGACATACTAGTAATGTTACAGTAAGTGTATCTTTAGGACGGGTGAACTCCCCCGCTGGACAGGGTAAATACAAATATCGTTACAGTAAGTGTACCTTCATGAACGGATCAACTCCCCACTGGTGAAACACCACTGAAACGTGACACAGTTGAAGGGCAAAGAAAAATATTATGCTTTACGGCCAATTACCATTTTAAATGTATAAATCAAACAGTATTACGGTTTTCAATCAGATATAATAATCTGACAGATTACAGACTATATGTCAGAACGTTATCAACAACAACATACTAGAGAAGATGTTAACGTGGTTGCAGTTATCGAGCATGGCGACATCTGTTTCGTCGTTGACTCTTCTGGAAGCATCAGCGAGGAGAACTGGACACGTATGAAGACCTTCCTGAAGGATTTCGTGTATCGCCTCAAGGTGGGGCGAGAGGACGTCCAGGTGGCTATTGTGCTCTTTGCAGACAAGGCACGCGTATATTTTAAACTAAATGAATTGTACAGTAAAGATGCCATCAACCGGAGAATTGACAAACTTCCGTATCCGGGTGGCTTTACGAACACTTCCGGTGGGCTATATTTAATGAACCATGTCGTTTTCAATGTGTCGAATGGTGATCGTCCGAATAGCAAAAACATAGCAATTGTCATCACTGACGGCCGTTCAACAAAAGACCCAGATCTGACGGCGCCGTACGCGAAAGACTCAAGAGATAACGGAGTAAAAATCCTTGCAGTTGGCATCACGAAAAACACAGAAATTACTGAACTGAAGGCAATTGCATCGAAGCCACACAATCGTACCATATTCGAAGTAGACGACTTCGATAAACTCAGCTACGCACTAGAAAACATCGCTGAAGAGACGAGTATTGCAGATGTGCAGAAAACCCCAGTTACACAGGCTGCACAATTCGCTGAGGAGACGAGTGTTGCAGGTGAGCCGAAAACTCAAGTTACATCGGCTGCACACTTCGCTGAGGAGACAAATATTGCAGGCACGCGGACAGCCACTTGACATTGGCTTCACTTATCAACATTGCAGTCTTTGTCTCTATGGTAATCTTCCTGTCAGTGTATGTTTCGTGCACATGACGTGCACTCTTACACATGCATGCACGCACATGCAGACGAACACACACAAACAAACAAAACAACACACACACACACACACACACACACACACACACACACACACACACACACACACACACACAAACACGCACACAAACACGCGCACACACGCACACACACGCACGCACACACACACATGCACACATGCGCACGCACACTCACCCGCACACGCTCCGCGTCGCGCGCACACGCACGCACCCACATTCGCACATCAATGGCGTCAAGCACGCTTGATCTTCGAGTTCATCTGTTGGGCTTCGATGTCGACAGCTGAACCAGCATAAGCCGACCAGCATCGACGGTCGATATCATAGTCTTTGAGATCTCTCTTGATCACGTCATTATGTGTTAATTTTGTTTGGCTACTTAAGATAACTTACAGTGCCAATTTACAGCAAAAGTCGTACGCAGATACGAAGATGAATACTAATCAGTTGCACCCGTTTGAAAATCTCAGTGTGATACTTCCGTTATATAACAGCAATTAGCTGTTCAACGTTTG
>CM034533.1:737202-871528 GCA_020002185.1 Paraescarpia echinospica | reverse complement strand
GCTGAACAACCAGTGAGAACAGATCGACAGCTGGTTCTGCCGGCCAGCAGAGATGGTCGATATCGTAGTCTCTAAGATCTCTCTTGACCATGACATCATGCGTTTGTTTTTGTTTGGGTTTTTAAGATAATTTACAGTATCCTACCAATGATTTGGTTTATATTACTTCGTGAAAATATAAAAAAGAAAATCAATGGTTTGCATGCTGTCAGGATTGAACCGGCGTCGCCCGATTGTAAAATAAATGGCAAGAAACCAACGCGTCTACCAACTGAGCTAGCGGCACCAACAGAAATTGTATGACTGATTTAAGTTGTTATGATAAATTGTACAACTCCTGCTTCATATATCGATATTCTAGTGATATAATGCGATTAAACACGTTACTTTCTGTAGCTGGATACAATATATGTTTGCTATGTATGTTTATTGGTGTAGATTATCTCCCGTTGGTTGCATTCGATATAATTATTCTGAAAACGAGCCCAAGCCTAGGCCAAGCTCGGCGAAACCTAGTCGACTTGTAGGCGCATTCGCATTCGTTGTTTTGAATAAAATTCGATTCATGTGGAACCGTAAGATAACTGCTTGTTCCTCTAGGATGACTAGTGTTTGTATTACGTCGGAATATTGCACAATAACTCTTTCTGACGCTCGTTTCGACCCAAAAGCTATACTTGTAAACATGCTCTGAATGCATGGAAAGGGTCGGCCTGATGCGAGTTTGAGTCATAAATGACGTCACATCTCGGCATCCCGAAAAGCGCGCCAAAAATATGCATATTCAAAAATGTCCGGATGCACAGCATAAAATGTGGAATTTCAAATTCATTGAATTTTTTTATTTTATTTTGGCTTGGTGGACGTCGAAATAGGTAGCAGGATGTAATATAACATGAATTCAACCAATATATGTTTTTATTCCCTTTAAGTGGTTTAAGGTTCTTCTTAAAGTGACTACTCTTTCTTACAAACTATTATAGGATTTAAGAGTCGAATTAAAAGCTCTTCTATTACGATTCGTTCGCGAGGTTGTAGATGTGAGCGGGTCGAGGCCACCGATAATTGGTTTACATATCGTTTCTGCCGATATGTCACCCAAGATACAGCTCAGATGAGTCCTATTCATTGTCATCATTTTGAACATCGAATAGATACAATCAAGGTTAGACATTATACAACACAGACAAAGACTAAGAGGTTGTATAACTATTGTTGCTGCACACCGATGTTACAATGTTGTTCATATTAAACAGCGAACGCGACGTTGAGCCGCAAGTCTGGAATAAGACCCGACAGCACCAGGATGAGCATGAAGACAGTGGCACTGCTGACCGTCGGCAGTGTGGCTGCCGGGACCGCAATGGCAGCCGTGTACACAGCTACGGCTGCAACAATAGGAGCAGCTGGAGAAACCGGAGCAACCGAAGCAACAACTCTTGTTGTTACGTAAGTACATACACGATTACAATCACACATGCATTCAAAAATACAAACATACAAACCTACTTATATACCTACCTACCTACCTACATACATAAATATTTACATACGTACATACGTACATACGTACACACGTATACACGTGAACACATGCACACGTACACATATGCACACATACACACGCACGCACGTGAACACGTACATACGTACGCACGCATGCACACACGCACACACGCACACACGCACGCACACTCGAACACACGCACATACATACATACATGCACAAATACACACACATACATACACACATACACACATATATACATACACACATACATACACACATACATGCACACAGATGCACACATGAACACAATCACACATGCACATACATACACTCATACATACATGCACACATGCGTATTTATATATGCATGTATGCATGTATGTATGTATGTATATAGTGTGTATGCATGTATAATCGATCTGTATGTTGTTCGCCTGTTACGACGTGTTCACCGACCCCCCAGGGGTCACGCGGCCGCTGCCGGAGGCGCGGCTAATGCACCAGTCGCAGACATTCTGTCTAACATTATGGCAGCCTGGATGCAACGAATAACTTGGAAAGAAGCAATCGACGTCGAAGTGCCCTGATACGTGATTGCCACGGCACTGTTTGTTTCTTGTAGCACTGCGTTAACTGACATACGTTGGATAGACTTATTTATATACTTCCACAACTGTTATATATACCTAAGTCTTTGCTGGTAATGCATAAACGTTCATGTTGGACTCATCATCGTTATTTGTCATTGACTCACGTAGTCTGTGGAGAAATGCAACCGTTAAAATAGGGTAAAGTGTTGTAACTGTTGTCAACGTTTGCAGAATAATGTCTACGTTATTCTGCTTTAGCGACGGTTCAGTTACATATATATTTTCGAAGGTGTACACACACATATACACATATATGTGCAAACATACGGACATACGGACACACAAACGCACACGTACTCGCTCATACACACCCACGCACACATGCACATACACACGCACACACGCACGCACTCACGCACGCAGGACTATGACATATCTACCCATCAAGGATATTGACTGAACTGGTGACAGCATTGTCACTGCGGATCAAATTCATTTAACTAATATCGACTACTTTCGTATTGCTCTAAACACATTTTAACCCCTTTATTTTGCAGTCTCTACACCATTTATGGATTTTTAATGGCAATACGTAATATCTCTTCCGATAGTGTCCACACGAGAAACTGAACTGTTTTATGTGCTGCGTTTACCAAGAACTGGGGTATTTTCCTTTTATTTACCCAGTGTCCTGAGTCACAAGCTCATGTTGTAACATTTATGCAATGTTTTATTTTACAAGAATTGCATTTCCTTGAGTTTTGTAGTTACACTTGCATTTAACTTGTGAATGATTGCTCTGTATGTATCCGGCGTAGAGTGGAATCATGCAATTTGGTTGCTTGAGGAAACAGCTAAGACGTGGCTTTGCCTTGCACAGAGGATTATGCATACTAGGCATGGGTAAATACAATTGGTAATTGGTATTTTTTTAATTAAATTCACTTTATTAAATTAATTTAATGTAATTAGTTAATTTATTAGATCATAACATATTAGTTAAATTAATTAATTTCACTGGACGATGTTACTTTAATTTAATTTATTTAAAACAATCAAAGAGTTAACTTTCTATCAATGTTTTTAATTGGACATTACTTAGTATTAGTTAATGCAATCCCGATTTGATTGTTATTTGCTTGCTGTGAAGAGTAATAATTATCTTTGTTGATCCAGGCATTTGTTTGAACACAACGGTGTGAATGACCAGCCACTCAGTAGCCAGTGTCAATCAATGAATAAAAGCTGTGACAGTGTCAGGTGTTAAAGCTGTGTTATATAAAAGTATTGAGTCTACCTTTGTGGCTAGTTATCAACTTCTTGATTTTTAATTGATGTATGTTAAAATTCCTTGTTAAACAATACATTTTCATTCAATTCTTTGTTAATTGAATGAAAATAATTAATTACTATTTTAATTTTTTTATTTAATCTCTTGGGAGACTAATTTAATGTAATTGACCTGAATAATGTGAGAGGTTAATGTAATTTAATTTGACATTTTCTGAGTTAATTGTAATTTAATTAAATAACTTTCCAATTAAAATGCCCCATGCCTGATGCATACTTCAAACAAACGTCGCACCGACATGTTACCAAACGTAGAGGTGTATTTCGCTTGGTAGAGATATATTTGTAGGGATGCTTTTGATGTTGCATGTAGGATTGTGTAAATAGGGTCATGTAGCATTAATTTAGTGTCTGTAGAGACACGATGGGCATCTCTCGGTGATCAGCGGACACATAATTAAGGGTTGTAACGTAGAGGGATGACACATATTTGTTAGAATTGGCATTTGTAAATGGGTCACGTTTAATGCAGGCAGTGTACACAAGGGATGGCAACAGGAATATGTAGACGGTCTCATCTCCAAAGACGCAACGGACCCAACCACCTCAAAGGAGAAATTATGGAGCTTCGTCGAAGTAAGAAGAACTGACGAGATGGGTTTCTCCACTCAAAAACGCTGGGAAACTCACAGGAAACCACATGGAATAAACGCAGCCTCACAACAGCAAGCTTCGCACTGTCTTCAGTCCCAAAGACACTATTACAGCTGAGAAATTAAATATGCGTTACTCTCCCCAGCTAGACCTCCCATATTATACAGACTGCGAAGACATTAACATCACAGAAGAGGGAGTGAAGACTTGGATCCAACAAACTCTGCGGCCCTGATTGCACCAAACCCAGGCTCCTGAAGACAGTCGCCGAATCACTCCAGCCCTCATCCTGCTCTTCCGCAACTCGTACCACACTGGAACCCTGCCACTTGACTGAACATTGATCCATCACACCTGTCTTCAAGAAGAAAGGAGAACGATACATGGCAGTCAACCAGGGATGTGTTCAAGTACTCGAGTACTTTTATACTTAAGTACAACAAGTACTGTACTTGGACTTGCAAATACAAGTTCTTTATAGGTTTTTGTTATATATTTAGCTCTATCTGAAGGATTGAAAAAAATTGGCTACAGTGAAAATTACTGTATATTTATTGTTATTTTGCACAAAGCTTCATAACATGAAACGTAATTGATGGTGCATGACTGCATGTTGATTGGTGTATATGTATATATGGGAGGAAAAGCACGCACAGGAACTTACATGAATGTCAGCTGATATTTGTAGTGTAGACGAACAGCTATTTTGTGAACTGTAGATTATGTTAATGATGTGTCGCGTTGGTCTAACAGCATGGTCGAGTGAAATGTGAACCGGTATTGCATGACAAGCAGAACAACAATAACCCGTTGTGTATTGTAAGAATATGAACAATCAAACAAGCAAACGTAACGTGGTGTCTAGAAGTGGTAGCGAGTTTGTAGCTCTGTGCATTACGTCTATAATTGACACTGTGATTGTTACCGCTACTCGCTAACGATACGAATTGCAAATGGTTACGTCGAGCATTCCGCCGTCCAGACCCTTAGATGTAAACGTCAAATCTGCGTGTAGTCAATGGAAGTCATGGAGCAAATCATGGACTAGATAGGAAGTGGCAACGGGAATAAATGACGTTACTCAACGAAAACGAGTGTGCACTCTGTGATAGGCGACGAAGCTGTGAAAGTCTTCGATACATTCCAGTTTGCCCAGGAGGAAAGCGAAAACAACATAGAAGACGTGCTGAGAAATTCAAGGAATACTGCAGTCCTGGACAACACATTATTTATGAATTATATACATTTCAGTGTATAAATAAGGAGGCAGGTGAGACAGCGTTACAGTACGTGACAGAACTAGGACACGCGGTAGAAACGTGTGAGTTTGAGCACATTACAGCAAATCAAATAATCTGAGACCGATTTGCGCACAGTCTACGCGATGCAAAGGTACGAAAAAGAATGTTAAGGCAGAAAGACCTCACACTTGAGACAGCGCAAGAGATGGTTCAAGCGACCGAAGCAACCACAGAATAGACACAAGTGATGTCGGGAGAACAGTCAGTCTGTGCTATGAGGAAAAAAGTGCAACCGGACAAGGCACGTGGTGGCTACAAACTGGGTCGTCAACTAGAGAATACGCATGACAGATATTCGAAAAGGAGATATTGAACGTATTGCTCATACAAACACGATGGAAACACATATCCAGCATATCGAAAATACTGTCAAATTCGCTTTGAAAGCAAATGTAAGCTGAGACACGTGAGGCAATTTCAGGCTTCAGAGTCGAACCATGAATACAATGTTGGAACGTTGTCAATTAATAATAGTGTAGGGATGAAGCAGTTATAACCATGAACGTTGGTTACAATGGCGTGCCAGTGCCATTCCAGATAAACAGTGGCTCGGAATATTGTGTGCTGCCACGACATGAATGCATTAGAGTAACTGGAGACAAATCGCTGACCAAGATGAGGCTAGTGAAAACCGCCATTGTGATGTACAACAAAACACGCTAAAACTCGTTAGGTCAGTGTAAGCTGCCAGTTCCGGAAAGGTGTGAAGCACAGGCTGGGCTTCAACGTCATGGAAGGAGACTACATGCCAATACTTAGCCTAGAAGCATCAGAGGGCTTAGGAATATTGAAGATAAACGATTTTGATCCTTTGGACCATGTGTTCACCATGCATGAAAGGACTTTAACTGCAAGCGCTTTGACAACCAAAGCAACGGACTGGGTGTCAAGCAAGGTGGTTGTTCAGAAAACAAACGGTCAGATGAGAATATGCCTAGATCCGAAAGATCTAAATACCGCAATCAAACGTGAATACCACCCCACGCCAACAATCGAAGAGGTCAGTACCAGGCTGAAGAATGTCAGAGTGTTCAAGCGTGATTGACGCAATGAGCGGGTTATGGTAAATACCGTTGGATAAGAAATCCAGTATTTTGACGTGTTTCGGTCGGTACCGAGGTCTGGCAACGCACGATAAACCAACTGGTTGAAGGTGTGAAAGGAGTAGAAGTAATCCAATATGATTTCCTGATCGTAGGTTGTGGTATAACTGATTAGGAGGCCGAGTCGGATCCCGACAAGAACCCACGAGCTTTCTTGGAGCGGGCTAGAGAGCGAAATCTCCGACTAAATGCCGAGAAGACCAAGTTCTGGATGACAGAAGTTCCATACATTGAACATTTGCTAACACGTGAAGGATTCCGAGCAGATAAGACGAAAGTGAAGGCAATCGAGAATATGTCAAGACAAGAAGATGCCAAGGCGGTACAGAGGCTGCATGGGTATGTAGACTACCTTGCAACGTTTGCGCCACACCTGTCTGACAAACTTTCCAGGCAGGCCTTGGGCGAAAGTTGGTGCTGACTTGTTCGAACTGCAGAGAAAGCACTACCTACTGTTGGTTGACTATTATTCAAAATTCTTCCAGCTGATGAACTTCAGCTCGAGGACGTGCACTAAATGTGTGATCGATGCAAAGAGATCACAGTTTGCACGTCATGGAGTATCGGAAGTCGTGATGTCAGACATCGGGCCACAGTGTTTTGTATCGAGTTTAGAGACTTCGCGCAGAGATGGGACTTCGAGCGCATCACGAGCAGTCCGAGATACCCACAGAGCAACGGCAACGTCTAATAGGGACGATGAAGAACAACGTGAAGAAAGCGAAGAAAGATGGTTGTGACATCCAAATGGCGTTGCTAAACTTTAGAAATACAATGCGTGAGGGTTACAATGCATCGCCCGTACAGCTGTCAGTCGTCGATGTCGAACGCTGCTTCCGATTCAGCGCAGCATGCTGAATCCAAAGATTGCTGCTAACGTGTCTCGCGACAGGAAAGCTAGCAAGGATGCTCAAATAGAACACTGCAACAGGTCAGCACATAACGTGAAACCGATAGCACCGGGTGATGCTATACGTATGAAGTTGCCAGGTCAAGATATATGGACGCTTGGCTAATACTCGAAGAAGATCTCAAACCGGTCGTACGTCGTTCTTATTGAAGGTCGTATGTACAGACGCAACCGACGAGCTGTACCTGTGGTATACAAGTGCGCACCGCTTTCAGAGAGTGAGACCCTGGATGACAGTTCGACTCCTCTGCCACGAGAAGCGAACGATATATCATCTGTCGCACCGTCTCGTACTGACAGGACGATGCCGATTGAAGCTCCTGTGCTGACGCAAGACACACCGCCGAGAAAACAACCTGTGTTGATACAAAACACACCATCGCCACGTGTGGATTTGACGCCTGTGCGCAGAAACACACGTGCCCGAAAGTTGCGTGCATACTTGGCAGATTATTGGTAGAGACTTGACTAGATAGCTTGTCTTTAAGAACTAGAGTTGTGATTGACTTTCGCTTTTGTTAAAGGAAAGGGAAGTTTTTTTGTGAACTGTAGATTATGTTAATGATGTGTCGAGTTGGTCTGACAACATGGTCGAGTGAAATGTGAACCGGTAGTGTATGACAAGCAGAACAACAATAACCCATTGTGTATTGTAAGTATATGAACAATTAAACAAGCAAACGTAACAGACCCAGACTATTTCTATTATACATCAATGACCTACATACAAGACATATAATATGTTCTATTCGTGGCTCTGTTAGAGTATCTTAACGTGACAGCTACAGCTAATGCAACAGTGTTCATGGGCACTGGCGAGTGTTGTCGCAACGTCATGCTTCAACCTATCATTGAAGAACTTGGTCCAGAGAAAGCAGCCGAGTTGATTAATAGACACGCTCTTACTGGATATGTTCAACTCGTCAGTAAACATACCAAATTGCAGGTTAAGATATCAGTCCAAGAAGCCGTTAAATTATTTTATAGCTGTATGGATGCTGCGAAAGGAAATAGTAGTTGTAAGTCTTCCCTAACCTGCACTTAATGGTGAAAAATACTCATGAAGAAGAGGAATACATATTCCTAGTTGCGTGCGTTACCTTAATTGACAACGGAAATAACTTCACTAGCTTAGCAAAATGCGCCGTTTAACCAAATGTTATGTAAATAATTGATTAACCTAAAGTATAATTAACATTGCTACATCATTAAACAAGTTCATAATGTGTTGTGGTTCCCAAATATATTCAGTGGGCAATACCTACTTCTGCTTTTCTCGGTTTCAAATCTAGGACCAGAGACCACCGTGTATTACTGTTTGTGAGGGGTCAATGTTCCTTCTAAGCACCTGGGTAGGCACTAAGTAGGAGTTTGTTCACATCTTTGTCGAATGTCAGCTGTTTGAACAGATCCCAAGTCATATCCTGTGGTTGTACAATGTTTAGTTTCAGTGGTAGAATGTTACACATAATACGCGACGACACCATTGGTGAAACAGTTGTGTCTATGAACTATTGAGCTAAGTACAAAGTCAGTGGATTTTTGTAATTTTCTTGCTAGCAACATCTTCGGGTCTTTGATGCAAGTCGAATGTTCAACTGTGCAGAATCAGATTCCAATAGGCATACATCTGCACCACTCGACCCTGGATTTCCAGTCCATGTATATATACTTACAAGAGGCATATGGCTCCAACCTATCATTAATTAACTTGGTGCAGAGAAAGCAGCCGCTTTGATAAACAGGCAAGCTCATACAGGATGCGACAGAACATGTACAGGGAAATAACCTTCCTAGCTTTCAGCCCTGCAGTAATCAATACGATGTCTAGCCTAGGTGTAGGTCAGGAAGCGACTTCCAAAAATGTGTAACGGTTGTGAAGAATTCCTATGCACACTTTTCTATCCACGTAAACCCTCAATCATACATACAGGATCTGAGATGGCATAAGTTCAAGCAGCTGACCCCTGCCAAGGAATGCACAAACATCCACCTATCCCGGGTGCTTTAAAGGAACACGTGAGATGAGCTCGTTTGCAGTCATGGGTCTGGTCTCAGGACAATATCCTGCACCCACAATGTCCCAGCCCATTGCTAACTTGGATGGTGACAACAAGGTCACATACTGATGGCAATGATGTCCCATGATCCTCCCGCACCAGTGTCAGTGCTACAGGTCATCAACTATGACTGTGGTGCCAACTAACTTTGAAAACAAAGTTGCTCGTGCAAATGAAACAACCTTTTGCATGCACCTAACTGGAACACACGAGCGACTCTGATCGTAGAAGACATCGGATATGAAGATTGAAGCGTATATTGCAACAAAGGCAATTTGTTTCTACATTTGAAGATATGTACTGCCGTTATGTAATTTTCGTAAATTATACAGACAAAAAGTTCACATCTAAGCCACATATGATATTGTTATTATGAACAATAAATTGTTTGCGTTTTTGTGGAATGTTCACACCCTTGTCTATTTCTATACACATGTTTGGGTATTTTATATATGTTGGTTGACTCAGGTATATATGCATCTAATGTTATAAACTC
Source organism: Paraescarpia echinospica (assembly GCA_020002185.1). Lineage (NCBI taxonomy): Eukaryota > Metazoa > Annelida > Polychaeta > Sabellida > Siboglinidae > Paraescarpia > Paraescarpia echinospica. The sequence continues at coordinate 861,614 of CM034533.1, read as the reverse complement.
ACCACAGCACATCGTATGACAAGGAACAATAAACACACAACATCATGTTATTCATAAATGTATTGTGCTTTAATTTTTTTATTAATTAAAAAACTCAATGCCAACAACCGATTTTACGTTCACAACAATATTTAGCAATTATAATCACCGTTGTCAGTATTCCACCCAGCATTTTCACAAACGCGACTTTAATTACATAAACTTGTGGACTACTTTGTGAGACCATTAATTCTACAGTTCACACGAATCCGTCGAGCCATAGCGTTCGAAAGCACACTCGAATACTGTGACACAATACGAATTACTCCGCTGCATCTTATCAACGTATCGAATTAGCCAACGAGGAAAGCATTAGAAATGGCTCATTCGTGTCACGTTATATATTACAATGACAAATTGTGTTAAGAAGCGCCACGAACATTTTGGGATCTAACGCTGTACCAAATAAAATGTATTATTATTATTATTTTCAATAACATCATATAATATTACAGTTACTAATTCACGATAGCGGCATAGCTCTAATGCAATATTCAAAAGAAGAGAATACGTTACAGAAATTTACATAACACAAAGTGTATTTATGCCTTATATTACCATCCTACGTTTCCCCGTATTACCGGAAGTGGCATTACGTCATTTACGTTTGATCATGTCACGATTTTACAAAAAAAACGGGTCATTCAATGTCAACGCACATATGTATAATAGGATCGCTGTTCATCACGTTGTATTTCCGTAAGTTATTTTATATACTTTAAACAACACGTGTTTTATATTATGTTTTATAGTAATGAACATTCTGTATACATTCGCTGATTTACCCTGCAACTGCTTCGGTAGGATAGCTTGTGAGGATCGCAGAACAAGGGGCCCGTCTAAATATTTACGTACAAGTGCAACACTTTAATGTTCACAATGACCACTATGATTTAGTACAGTTGACAGACGTTCGCGTCCAAATGATATTTGTGATGGTCGGCATATAACGTTCAAATTCAAAGAAGCTAGCTCCGCCAGAGTCATCATTAATTCCCTCAATTAAAACTAGTCGATGTGTTGACTCGGCACAGCATATATATATATATATATATATATATATATGTATATATATATATATATATTATCCTAACAATTCGTAAGTGCAGACATCAAACACGAACTACAAGAAGTGTTCGGGAACGGAGGGGGTGTTCAAGAATTATAGACTGAGAATGATCTTGATAAAGACAGAAGTGATGTGGGTTGGAACCATAGTGAGAAGATGGACATCAGGTAGGATGGGAAGGAGATCAAACCAGTGGGTATAATCTGTTCTAAGGAGAATGGGATTGAACGCTTGCGGAAAGGTCGAGGGGGTCTTGAAGGAAGAACAATTTCGACAAAGTTGAAAGGGAAACTTCTGAGAACGTGATTTATACCAGCATGATTCTCAGTAAGCCAAAAGGCTTCTTTTACACCTGCGATCTAGAGTTAATTCTCTAGGTGACAATATTGTTAACATTTGTTAAATCTGGTTGAATCTATGGTCTGAAGTCGATGATGCTGACAGAACAATACAATCAACAATTGAAGTAGCAAGTTCGCGCTAAGTTCAGCATTTAACGAATCACAGCAACAAAGCGGTGATATAGAAAAGGGACGAACGACCTGAGGAAAAAGGTTGTCATTTTTAGTGAGAGACCGGAAGAGATGGGAAGTTCACTTGGTAAGAACCGACGCAGGCAAACTACTAAAGGGAGCAGAGGTGGAAACAGACGCAGGAAAAGGGGAAGACCACAAGTTGAGGTTAGAGAACAGCCTGAGTAAGGAGATGAAAAGATGGATGGAGAAGGACAACAAATTGAGAGTGGCCTGCTGATAGAAAAACAAGAGCAAACAATAAATGCGCGGGTGGAACAACAATAAAACTTATTCTTTACTAAAAATAGGTTGCCGAGTTGACAATGTAAAACCGTATGCTAAGGCTATAATAGTAATGCATTTCGGAGAAAGAAAGAACACTGTATAAATTGTCGCGGACGACAGCTAAAAGGGCAAACGCATGAATTACTCCACCTGGTGAGTGCCTGGGTTGATATTTATTTAATTAGAGTGTTTCATTTATTTTCTTGGCGAAGGTTACGTAGCTGTGGAAACACGCTTATTGCATCAGACAACCTTAGTCCCTTTGTTTAACATTAATATTGCACCAAACAACAGCACGTCAAGTTTATATGAAAACACGTCATCATAAATTAAGATGTGTAAGTTTAATATGTGGGTGATAACAATTCTCCGGAAAATGCATGCTGCGAAGGTCGTCTTAATTTACTGTTTCATAACTAATTATCGAATAAAATACCGCAGTTTACCGCCATTGTAAAAATGAAGGTTCGCGATATAATTCAATCGTTGGTTTTTGTTATCTAGTGTCGTAACAATGAGAAGATATCAAACGTTTTGGTCATCGAAAGCACAGCGAAACTTGACAAGTATCCCTTTATTCCAGGTTTTTATACAACCATTTTCTGTGTAACTATGTAAATGTTAAATATATTGTCGATCGTTCGTGTATTGTTGAAATATCGCGGGAAAGTTGCAAAAATGTTTCACAAGACGGTAGCAAATCACAACACAAAATGTCATCCAGGCTGATTGTGACATGTATGACACTATCACAGGTAAATCCGTGAATGATGGACAACTATTAATGTTTAAGTACATCCGATATAATATATGTAATCGTTGTTTTCATAGTATTTGATATACATGAGGTATAACTTTGTCCCAATATTTATATATGATGTGTATTCAACGTAAGCAAACTCTCCGATCAGTATTATATAACGTTAGTAATTCTAATCGTGAGACACTATTAGTCTCGGTTGCTTCGTGTTGGTAGCTGGTCAACATGAATCCTGGTTTGATCGGTACACTTCGGTGTTAGTAGCTTAGCCGTCTTCAAGACTGGATAGCAAGGCTGATCTGCGTGAGCTGCAGTTTGACAGCGCTAGGGGCCGATGTCAATATATTTTAGGTATATAAACATCGTACCTTGGTATTTCAGTTTTGGTTTGCCTACTGGGCGTTTACTTTCAGTTTACCTCCTACCCCACCCCTCCTATTACAAGATATATAATTATAATGTGCGACTCTCCCGTGACAGCCGAGCTGTGCCGTGGAGCGGCAACGTTGACGGGGCACAGATGCATCGAGTCGTGCCTCTCTCTGGCTGGCGGCGACTACCAGTCATGTCGCGGGTGTCACGTGTACATCACGTGTACCTTAGGATCCATGGAGGACAGCAAACTTTGTCCCGGAGATAAGGTGTGGGACGACAACTTGTCGAGTTGTAAGAATTCAAGCCAAACATGCAAGTTAGTCAAACGTGAGTGCCTGAGCAGAAGTGCATATATTAGGACAACTTGACGAAGAATGTACTTGTTAACCATAGATGTTGGCTATGGTACGGGTAACGTATAGTATAAAATCACGGTAATACAAGAACGTTCAGTATTCAAGCAGTCAAACTGTAGGAAATAAGAAAGCAGCGCACGGATTTTTCTCATTCAATTATTCTTGTTGCTATGTAAGTATTAATATGATAACAAGCATTGTTTGATCAAGTATTCGTAATATTCACTAATGTACATGTGTTCCAGTAGAATGTAACTGTAATACTATTTCAGTTGATAATCGAACACATGAGACAGTTTGTTTCTCTGTGTACGGTGAATTGTGTAACGTATACGGCGTTTGTTGAATGTGTCGCGTGTTTTCGACAGGAGTTGCGCCGAGATAGAGTGTCTGCAAGCGTCCCGATAACGAATCCCTGCACAGTCCCTATGACGTTACACACTCGACTCGATTCTCAAACAAACGAATAGCGTGCATGACTCGATTGGGATCGGAAAGGGGGTCGATATCGAGGCGCTTGTGCATACCCATTAATCATTAGTGAATACTCTACTTACAACTGTTGATATTGTATTCAAAACAACTGGATGCTAAACTTGTTCGTGGAGTGTAATCTTGATATTGAAGAATAGGAAAGGGGACATACTAGTAATGTTACAGTAAGTGTATCTTTAGGACGGGTGAACTCCCCCGCTGGACAGGGTAAATACAAATATCGTTACAGTAAGTGTACCTTCATGAACGGATCAACTCCCCACTGGTGAAACACCACTGAAACGTGACACAGTTGAAGGGCAAAGAAAAATATTATGCTTTACGGCCAATTACCATTTTAAATGTATAAATCAAACAGTATTACGGTTTTCAATCAGATATAATAATCTGACAGATTACAGACTATATGTCAGAACGTTATCAACAACAACATACTAGAGAAGATGTTAACGTGGTTGCAGTTATCGAGCATGGCGACATCTGTTTCGTCGTTGACTCTTCTGGAAGCATCAGCGAGGAGAACTGGACACGTATGAAGACCTTCCTGAAGGATTTCGTGTATCGCCTCAAGGTGGGGCGAGAGGACGTCCAGGTGGCTATTGTGCTCTTTGCAGACAAGGCACGCGTATATTTTAAACTAAATGAATTGTACAGTAAAGATGCCATCAACCGGAGAATTGACAAACTTCCGTATCCGGGTGGCTTTACGAACACTTCCGGTGGGCTATATTTAATGAACCATGTCGTTTTCAATGTGTCGAATGGTGATCGTCCGAATAGCAAAAACATAGCAATTGTCATCACTGACGGCCGTTCAACAAAAGACCCAGATCTGACGGCGCCGTACGCGAAAGACTCAAGAGATAACGGAGTAAAAATCCTTGCAGTTGGCATCACGAAAAACACAGAAATTACTGAACTGAAGGCAATTGCATCGAAGCCACACAATCGTACCATATTCGAAGTAGACGACTTCGATAAACTCAGCTACGCACTAGAAAACATCGCTGAAGAGACGAGTATTGCAGATGTGCAGAAAACCCCAGTTACACAGGCTGCACAATTCGCTGAGGAGACGAGTGTTGCAGGTGAGCCGAAAACTCAAGTTACATCGGCTGCACACTTCGCTGAGGAGACAAATATTGCAGGCACGCGGACAGCCACTTGACATTGGCTTCACTTATCAACATTGCAGTCTTTGTCTCTATGGTAATCTTCCTGTCAGTGTATGTTTCGTGCACATGACGTGCACTCTTACACATGCATGCACGCACATGCAGACGAACACACACAAACAAACAAAACAACACACACACACACACACACACACACACACACACACACACACACACACACACACACACACAAACACGCACACAAACACGCGCACACACGCACACACACGCACGCACACACACACATGCACACATGCGCACGCACACTCACCCGCACACGCTCCGCGTCGCGCGCACACGCACGCACCCACATTCGCACATCAATGGCGTCAAGCACGCTTGATCTTCGAGTTCATCTGTTGGGCTTCGATGTCGACAGCTGAACCAGCATAAGCCGACCAGCATCGACGGTCGATATCATAGTCTTTGAGATCTCTCTTGATCACGTCATTATGTGTTAATTTTGTTTGGCTACTTAAGATAACTTACAGTGCCAATTTACAGCAAAAGTCGTACGCAGATACGAAGATGAATACTAATCAGTTGCACCCGTTTGAAAATCTCAGTGTGATACTTCCGTTATATAACAGCAATTAGCTGTTCAACGTTTGAATGTATACGTTCGCATCTTGTCGTTGTAAACATGCAGCTTATGTACCGCAAAGAATATCACATTTCGTCGTAGATGTCACTCAGAAGGTCACAATCCATTCTGCAATCAACATACTATTAATTGTAGGAAACAACCGTGAAGCTGGACATTCTAGAGCCATTTACAGTCTTCAAAATCTTGTTGTAATTGTTATTACTGCATGATGCTGTGCCAAGCACAGATTGCAATGATAGGCCACTTACGAAGGCACAAATAAAGCACACTATTCACGAAACGTTTATCTTCGTTATAATGATAATGATTAAAATAATGATGACGATGATTAGTGTCGAAGATTATATGGCTTTCAACAGATGTTCGCAATGTCATGAGTGGTTTCTGAAATATTGCTACAAATAATTAAGCCAATCATAATTCCCATGCTTTTAGTGTTTTATTGTAATTCTATTGCACGTGGGTGTCATTGTTGGCTTGGTCTATAAGCGATGGAATAACAGGTATAACATTTTGAACGTCCAATAGACATAATCAACGTTAGATTTTCTACAACACGAACAATGAGTAAGAGTTCGCATAACGTTTCTTGTTGTACATCAATGTTTCAATGTGTTTCATATTAAACAGCAAACACGACGTTGAGCCACATGTCTGAGAGGAGATCGGATAAACCCACGATGAGCATGAAGACAGTGGCACTTCTGACCGTCGGCAGTGTGGCTGCCGGGACCGCATTCGCAGCCGTATACACAGTTATGGCTGGAGCAATCGGAGCAGCCGGAGCAACCGGAGCAGCCGGAGCAGCTGGAGCAACCGGAGCAGCTGCAGCAACAACACTTGTTGCTACGTATGTACAAACATAATTACATACATACATACATACATACATACATACAGGCATACCTATATACATACATACATACATACATACATACATACATACATACATACATACATACATACATACATACATACATACATACAAATATATGCCTGCGTCAAAAAACGTGCGTCCTATCTTCGTTGTGTAAAACGCGTGCGTGTCACGTGAACCTTTGTATATTAACAGATTTATGTGTGTATGAATATATATATGTATGTATGTATGTATGCATGTATGCGTGTATGTATGTATGTATGTATGTATGTATGTATGTATGTGTGTGTATATGTGTGTGTATGTGTGTGTATGTGTGTGTATGTGTATATGTGTGTACGTGTGTACGTGTGTACGTGTGTACGTGTGTGTACGTGTGTGTACGTGTGTGTACGTGTGTACGTGTGTACGTGTGTACGTGTGTACGTATGTAGGTATGTAGGTATGTAGGTATGTACGTATGTACGTATGTACGTATGTACGTATGTACGTATGTACGTATGTGTGTATGTATGTGAATATGTATGTATGTATTTGTAACGTACGTACGGATGTACGGATACACGGATGCACGGATGTACGTATGTAAGTATGTATGTATGTATGTATGTATGTATGTATGTATGTATGTATGTGTGTATGTATGTATGTATGCATGTACGTATGTATGTATGTATGTATAATCTACCTGTATAGGTTGTTCGCCTGTTACGACGTGTTGACTGACTGTCCCAGGGGTCAAGTGGCCGCTGCCGGTGGTGTAGCAGATTCTCCTGTCGCAGATATTCTCTCTGACATTATGGCAGCCTGGATGGAACTAATCAGTGGGAAAGAAGAGCACGACGTCGACGTGCCCTGATATGTGATTGCAACGTCAACGTTTGTTTCCCATGAGATTGCATTAGCTGATATACGTTGGGTCGACTTCTTTACATACTTCCACAACTGTTATGTATACCTAAGTCTCTGCAACGTTCATGTTTACACAAAATAAATCAAATATCTATGTTTCCAGTATCAAACATTATGGTATTTGTTTTATTCGTGCGATATGTGTCATCGACTGACGAAGCATATGGACAAATGCAGCCATTAATGTGTGGGTCAAGGGAATTCGAAAATGTAGGCACAAAAACGAACTTTTGTGAACGCTTTCCAAATGACGTCATCGTTATTCAGCTTGAGTCATCGGTTCAGTTATATACACACATATTTTCGAAGATGCACGCACACATATACAAATAAATGCAAACACACGGACACAAAAAATGCACAAATACTAGCACATACACGCACGCACACACGCACACACGCAGCAATGTGACATATCTACCCATCAAGGTCATTTACTGAACTGGTGACAGAATTGTCCCTGCGGATGAAATTCATTTCACTAATATCGACAACTTACCTACAAACACTAAACGCGATCTTTTTCCTCTGTTTTGCCTCTCCATCATATATTGCCTTGCCAATGGCTATACTTGACACCTCTTCCTACAATATCCACGCATGAGACTGAACTGTCTTACCTTATCAAGAACCGGGATTTGTCTTCCTTATAAATGCTCACAGGGTCTTGGGTCAATGCTGATGTCGCAGCATCATTGCTATGGTATTGCAAGAACCGCACTTCCTTGTTAATTGTACGAAAATTTGGGAGGCTAACTTAATGTAAGTGACTTAATAAATGTTAGAAGTTAATTTAATTAGAACATTTCTGAGTTAATGGTAATTTAATTATTTAACTTTCCAACAATTTAATTGTCCCATGCCTGATGTATGCTACAAACAAGCGTAGAACCGATATATTACCAAAAGTAGAGGTGCATTTTGCTAGTTAAAGATATGTTCGATGTTGCATGTAGGATTGTGTAAATAGAGTCATGTAGCATTAATTTAGTATCTAGGATATAACGAGCCTATAGAGAAACGAACGAAGGGCATCTCTCGATGATCAGTGGACACAGAAGTGTTGCAACGTCGAGGGATGACACATATGTGTTAGAATTGTCATTACAGCTGAGGAATTTAAACAGCATTGCCCTCCACAGCCAGACCTCCCGGACTATCCAGACTGCGAATACATTAACATGACAGAAGAGGGAGATAAGAAGCTGCTGTGCTAAGCCTGGACTCCAGCAAACTCTGCGACCCTGAAGACACCAAACCCAGTCTACTGAAGAGAGTTGCAGAGGAAATAACTGCAACCCCCTCATTGCTCCTCCGCAACTTGTACAGCACTGGAATTCTGCCACTTAACTGGACATTGGCCCACATCACACCTGCTTCAAGAAAGAAGAAGGATACAAGGCATTCAACTACCGCCCATCTCGCTCACATGCATAACCTGCAAAGTGATGGAGCTCATCAACACCAGCGACACCATGTCGCACTTCTGCAAAAACAACACGCTCTGTCCAGAACAGCATGGCTTCCGACCCGGACGGTCCTCCGAGACGCAGCTTCTGGTTCATTTGGACGAAACATCCGATGTCCCCCACTTCTCGATAGCCTCCGACAAAGTCAGCCTTCTTGTCCAATTGCTATGGTATGGCATCGCAGGTTCGCTCCCTGCATGGACTGATAGCTTTCTCGAGGGCCGACAACATGCAGTGATGGTGGAGGGAGATATGTCTTCGTGCCATTCGACACGGCAGTCCCTCAAGGCTCAGTCCTTAGACCCAGTCTAGTCTCCTCTCCTCTTTTTTCTTGCCTATTACCCTACCTGCCCTACATCTACCCTACCACCCTCTTCCCACATCCGAAATATATATAAAACAGCGCAAAATTGGCATCCACCATACGACACATTCATCAATATATTGACAGTGGCCGTAAACCGGAGGAAGAAGAACACGAAGGAGAAGAGGAGCCAAGTGTAAGTAGCCATGGCACAGACGCAGAACCCAGCGGAGGATACCACGTGTGGCGAGGAACGGTGCGAGAGGGGTGCGGCAGCCTAACTTAACGAGCCGGACAGAGTCGGGAGAGCACGTGAGGCCGGGTAGCGGCAACCGGCCAAAGAGCACCGACTGAGCGAGCCGAAGCGATACCATACGTATATCGGTATCAGTATCGAGTTGTCATTCGCGAACAATGACCTGACATTGACAGTAGCAAGACATGATTCCATGCCAGAGGAGCAAGAATAAACTGTTGGCAGAAACCTACACTGAAATCTTCAGAAATGAAAAGCTTGCTATGAAACAACAATACACGCTTATGCATTGACTTCCACTGTATACAGGAATGATAGGGAAAAAGACGGTTGAAGGATAAATTGTGTCTTGTTCTGCATCAGGAATCATCAATGTGTTGATATACAGAGAATGTTGCGAGGTAAGGGTATTATACTGATAGCAGGATTTCTTTAAAGAAAGTGTACCTTTTAGTTTATTTGATGTTGATATACATTTTATAATTTGTTTGTATTCTTTATGGACCCCTTTCTACAAGTGAGACTCCCAGAGAGCGGATAGCTCGCTCAGTGACAAATGTCATGTAACGATAACATGCCCTTAATGAGACGACTTTACTAAGACGTATTCATTCACCTGTGGTGTTATAGAACAATTTAGTATAGGGAGGCAAAAGCATATAAATTCAACCTTTGCGCGGACTCTTACAGAAAGAATATTCACTAAAACGTAATCTACAATTTACAACAGAGTATTCATTTATAGAGCTTACTGAACCGAGGCAATGGTGAATGAACTAAATTGCTTTAGGTTCAATTAATGATTCATTGCACACTATCGCGCGCCAGTTAATGACGTTTTAAACGTTCAAATTCCGCGCGACCGTTCCGTAAAATGGACAATGACTACGACAGTTAAAAAGAAGCACTTATCCAACCTACAGCTGAAATTAGAAATTCAAAGAGAAGCTAAGAACAACAATTAGCTAGTAATATTAAACATGCAAGCAAGAGTTTTTATGCATATGTTCGAAGCAAACAGAAAGTTCAAGATAAGGTCGGTCCTCTAGAAGATAGCTCTGGAAATATAATATCAGAGGGATTCTTAATGGCAGAAGACCTGAATGAGTACTTTAGTTCAGTGTTTACCAGAGAAGATATTAGTTCACTGCCAGTACCAGAGGTTAAGTTCAAGGGGGCAGATTCAGACTATTTAGGACAATTAATTGTAACCCCGGAAATGTTAGCTAGGAAAATAAGGGCTATGAAGGATAATAAATCACCTGGAGTGGATGGGATTCCGCCCAAACTACTATTGGAAATTGTAGAACAAATTAGCATACCGCTTGCAACAGTTTTCAATTAGTCATTAGAAGAGGGAGTGGTTCCTTTAGAATGGAAAGAGGCAAACATTATACCGTTATTTAAAAAAGGTTCGAGAAACAAGTCAGAGAACTATAGACCAGTGAGTTTAACATCAGTAATTGGCATATTATTAGAAAGACTAATTAAAGATCACATGGTGGATTTTCTTGTTAAACAAAACTTGATAAACCCATCTCAACATGGTTTTTTTTAAGCGAGGTCATGCTTAACAAATATGTTATGTTTTTTGGAAGACATCACTAAGTGGGTAGATGAGGTATCACCGGTAGATATCGTCTACTTAGATTTTCAAAAATCTTTCGACAAAGTACCACATCAAAGATTACTGCTGAAACTAAAGGCCAATGGCATAGGAAATGGTATAATAAACTGGATAGAACAATGGCTGATTGACAGAAGAAAACGTGTAGTAGTTGATGGGGAGGCTTCAAACTGGAAATCGGTATTGAGTGGGGTACCACAGGGATCAGTATTAGGACCTATATTATTCTTAATATATATCAACGATTTGGATGATGAAATAACAAGCAAGGTATTGAAATTTGCGGATGATACAAAAGTGTTTAGAAGGATTAAAAGTGATGGAGATAGACATCATTTACAAGATGATCTTGACAGGTTGATCAAATGGACTGAAAAGTGGCAAATGCTGTTACATTTTGGGAAATGTAAATGCCTCCACACAGGACATGGGAACGAAGAGGTAGAATATACTATGGGGGGGGGGTACTGTACTAAGTACTACTGTAAAAGAAAAGGACTTAGGGTTAACCATTAGTGCTGACATGAAGGTTTCTGAGCAGTGCGGAATTGCAGCTTCAAAGGGAAATCAAATCCTTGGATTAATTAGGCGAAACATAACATATAAGGAAAAAGAGCTTATAATACCGCTGTACAAAATAATAGTTAGGCCTCATTTAGAATATTGTATTCAAGCGTGGAGGTCATATCGCAAGAAGGACATATATATGCTAGAAAGAGTGCAGAGGAGAGCAACTAAAATGATACCAAAACTGAGGGATCTTAGTTACGGAATACGCCTAAAAAATGCGGATTAACAACACTAGAGACCAGGAGATTGAGAGGAGATCAGATAGAAGTGTTTAAAATATTGAATGGTTATGAAAATATTGATAGCAATTTTTTTTTCATTTAAGAAAGATAGAAGGACTAGAGGACATGAAGTTACACTAGTAAAGGAGCAGAGTAGATTATATATAAGAAATTCTTCCTTTTCACAAAGGACTCTAAATGAATGGAACAGATTATATGCTGATTGTGTGGGTGCTAGTAGCGTGAATATGTTTAAAAATAAAATCGACACATACCTCAGACGGGCGGGATACACATAGATAAAAGGGTCGGACTCTCGATAAGCCAAAGGGCTTCCTTGTCCACCTGCCACCTAGAGTTAATTATCTGGGTGGCAATCTTGTTAAATCTTGTTAAATATGTGTGGCCTCCATCAAGCCTAATCTCACAAATGATGCTACATCGCCAGTGCTACAACAAATATACAGTATCACTCATTCCTGCATGCAGTTCTTGCATGAAGAACGTTGTCTTATGTTTCTTCTATCAATAGCAACATTTTTGGTACGATTATTTCATATAAATATACAACAGAATGTATGAACGCTACACGTGTTTGGCATCTAATATTTGATGGCATGGCGGAACTTCTTGTTACTCAAAAATTCACGTGATAGAAAGGCAAATTCGATGCTAACCAGACCAGGAACATACAAGCTGCAGTAGATTTGACTATTTTTAATCGTTAGTGATTGATATCTATATTATATATAATATATATATATATCATATATATATCATATATATATATAAATATTATATATATATATGTTATATATTATATATATGTTATATATTAGATCAGGCCGTTTTGTGTGCAGTGATTTAACAAGATTTAACAAGATTTAACAATATTGCCATCCAGAGAATTAACTATAGATGGCAGGTGGACAAGGAAGCCCTTTGGCTTATCGAGAGTCCAACCCTTTTATGCACATATATCCAGCCCTTCTGAGGTATGTGTCGATTTTATTTTTAAACATATTCACACTACTAGCACCCACACAATCATCAGATAATCTGTTCCATTCATTCACAGTCTTTTGTGAAAATGAGAACCTTTTTACGTCTAATCTACAATGCTCCCTTACTAAGGTAATTTCATGTCCTCTAGTCTTTCTATCTTTCTTAACTGAAAAAAACATATTTCTATCAACATTTTCATAACCATTCTATATTTTAAACACTTCTATCTGATCTCCTCTCAATCTCCTGGTCTCTAGTGTTGTTAAACCACATTCTTTTAGGCGTTTTTCATAACTAAGATCCCTCAGATTTTGTATCATTTTAGTCGCTCTTCTCTGTACTCTTTCTAGCATATCTATGTCCTTCTTGCGGTATGGCCTCCACGCTTCTATACGATATTCTAAATGAGGCCTAACTATTGTTTTGTACAGCGGTATTATTAGTTATTTTTCTTTATATGCTATTTTGCGATTTGATTTCATTTTTAAGCTGTAATTCCACACTGCTCTGAAACCTTCATGTCAGCACTAATTGTCAGCCCTAAGTCTTTTTCTTTTACAGTAGCACAGTTCCCCCCATTGTATATTCTACATATTCTTTCCCAAAATTAAACAACATTTGCCACTTTTCAGACCATTTGATCAACCTGTCAAGATCATCTTGCAAATGCTGTGTATCTCCATCACTTTTAATCCTTCTAAACACTTTTGTGTCATATACAAATTTCAACACCTTGCTAGCTGTATCATCGTCCAAATCGTTTATATATATTAAGAATAATATAGGTCCTAGTACTGATCCCTGTGGAACCCCTCTCAAAACTGATTTCCAGTTTGAAGCTTCCCCATCAACAACTACCCGTTGTCTTCTGTCAAGCAGCCATTTTCTATCCAGTTAAGTATACCATTTCCTATGCCATGGGCTTTTTGTTTAAGCAGTAATCTTTGATGTGGCACTTTGTCGAAAGCTTTTTGAAAATCTAAGTAGATGATATTTACTGGTGATCCATCATCTACCCACTTAGTGATATCTTCCAAAAAACATAACATATTTGTAAAGCATGACCTCGCTTTTAGAAACCCATGTTGAGATGGGTTTATCAAGTTATGTTTAACAAGAAAATCCACTATGTGATCTTTAATTAGTCTTTCTAATAATTTACAAATCACCGATGTTAAACTAACTGGTCTATAATTATTTGACTTGTTTCTCGAACCTTTTTTAAATAACGGTATAATGTTTGCTTCTTTCCATTCTAAAGGATTCACACCCTCTTCTAATGACAAGTTGAAAAGTGTTGCAAGCGGTATGCTAATTTGTTCTCCAATTTCCAATAGTAGTTTGGGTGGAATACCATCCACTCCAGGTGATTTGTTATCCATCATAGCCCTAATTTTCTTAGCTACCAATTCTGGGGTTACAATTAACTGTCTTAAATAGTCTGATTCTGCCCACTTGAACTTAGCATCTAGTACTGGCAGTGAACTAGTGTCTTCACTGGTAGACACTCAACTAAAATACTCATTCAGGTCTTCTGCTATTAAGAATCCTTCTGATATTATATTTCCAGCACTATCTTCTAGAGGACCGACCTTATCCTGAACTTTCTGTTTGCTTCGAACATACGCATGAAAACTCTTGCTGTCATGTTTTATATTACAAGGTAATTTATGTTCATAGCTTCTCTTTGACATTCTAATTTCAGTTGTAGCTTGGTTTAGTACTTATTTATAAATGTTGTAGTCTTCGTCATTTCCAGTATGTCTATATGACTTCCACATCATTTGTTTATACTTAATTTTTCTAATGGCTTCTTTCGATAAGTGTTTCTTTTTGGACCGTTTCCCGTGTTTTTTTAAGGGAACAAATTTGGCGATGATGCATTCAATTTCACTCTTTAAGATATTCCAGCATTCTTTTGCTGTCTTATTCTTCAGTGTGTTATTCCAGTCTATTTTTGCTAAATATTTCGTTATGTCCTTATATTTCTCTTTGTGGAAATTTCTCCTGTACTGCTTTTTAGTATTCCTTTCTGATTTTACTTTTATGGTAAAATGTATCTGGTTGTGATCACTATTCCCCAGTGGCTCACATATCCTGACATTGTCAACTAATTCATTCTGTGAGGACAAAACTATGTCAAACACATTCTCTCCCCTGGTTGGTTCTAGTACATGTTGAGAATGGAAACTATCTTGTACAAAAACTAAACGCTTGTGGTCCTCACTACCCATACTCTGTAGAGATTTCCATTTTATATGCCCATGGTTAAAATCCCCCATAATAACACAGTCCCGTTTGCTCACTTCCCTTATAGCTTTTAGTATTTTTTATTCCCTTCTATGCTGAAGTTTGGACTTCTATAAACTAATCCAACCGTTAACGTTGAGTTTCCTGTAATTATGTTACACCAAACAGCTTCTTCGCAATGTGCTTCTCTATATAATTTTATTTCATAAGCATGGATAGATTCTTTAATATATAAAATAACTCCACCTCCCTTTCTTCCTATTCTTTCCTAAACATTACATATCCTGTCAGTACCCTTTGCTGAATTATTTTTGCTGTCTTTATCTAGGCCTCCAGTTTCAGGCTTCTCTGCGAGTCCCCCCTGCGAATTTAGTTTAAATAGATTCAACCTGTCCCACTGTCAACAGATCGCAGCAGATTCTATGAAAATACTGCTGCTCCCTTTCCACTTAGATGGAGGCCATCTCTCATGTACATATCTTCTCTCCCAACAAAGTACCCCCATAAATCTATGAATCCCACGACCTCTTCTTCACACATCTGCTCAACTAGTGCGTTGATCGCCATCCTCTTACAGTTTCTGTATGTTGCCCCCCTTCCTCCCATTACTGGCAACATTCCTGAGAGAACAACGTGTTCTAATCTTGTCCTCTTTAGCTTCCTCACTAGATGTCTGTACTTCTGAACTAACCCAATTGTTCCCTCCTTGTCTGCATTGTTTGTCCCTACGTGTACTAGTCTAGACCCTCCCTTGCCATGCTCCAATACCTTCTCTACCCTTTCGTTCGCATGCTCTATCCTAGTCCCCGGTAGACATACAACAACGTCCATCCCCTCGCATATAGTCTTGTCTGGGTTTTTTTCAGAATTGAATCGCCCAAAATCTCTCTCTCTTTTCTCCTTGCCCCCTCAATCACTGCATCGAAGTAGCTCCTCCGGTTTGCATATGTCTGGTTGTTGTCTTTTCCTCTTGCCGTCTTCTCTCCTGTCACATTCTCTTCCATTACCTTCTTTCCTGTCGCGTTTTCTCTTGTCCCCTTTCCTCCTGTCATCTTCTCTTCTAGCACATTTACTCTCACTTCCTTTCGTCCCTTCTTCTTTCCTCCCATCACATTTTCTTCTCTCCTCTCCCGTCCCTTTTCCTCGGCTACCTCCTTCACTACGGTCACTTTCTCCCCTATCACCTTCACACCTGTCATGTTTTCTGTTTTTTGCTGAACACTCTGTCTTCTTCCATCAGTCTTCTGTCTCACAGTCTTACCAACTGCCTCTGTGGTATCTACCTCTTCACCACCTGTATCGCTGTCGTGTCTCTCCTCGTTCTCTACAGTCTGACTACCTGCTGATCTATCCCCACTGGCCCGTTTTCTTTTCCTCTGCCGAACACTTTTCCTCCGTCCCTCTGTTTTCTCAATGTCTTGTTCCTTCACACCGGTCACCTTCCCTCCTCTCAGTCTCCTTTCTTCACTCTCCGTGTCACAACTCTGCTCCTTCTGTGTTGTAGAATTATCAACTGTCTCCGCGTCATCCCTCTCTGTTCCATCTATTTCTATGTTGAATCTCACCTCCATCTCTTTCACTATATCCGTCAACTTACACACCTCCATCGTCAGACATTCCACCCTCAAACACCCCATACACCGAAAGGTGTATCCATCATCAGATTAGAGGTTGTCTGCTTCCTTCCCAAGTCCATTTGTTTCCCAGGGCAAAGGATGCTGCAAAAGTAAATAGCAGTTGTAATTGTTCCCTAACCTGTACTTAATTGATTCCATTAGTCTTACGTCATTGCCCTTATTTGGTGTCCAGTCGTCAAGGTGATCCGCCATCTTGGCTATGCACAATCGAATATAGTGTATTGTTTACAATGGAACTGAAGCGATGCAGCAATATGTTGATGGATAGTGACATCTCTAACGCCTGACAGTGATACACAAGTTATTAAAGTGACCGGCCAAAGATGTGCAGCTAAGAAACTAGTGGACTCTATCCCTCGTTTCATTGCAATAGAAGCTGACGCGCCTTTTTTCAGATGTTGCGTGTAGCCCGCCAAAGGCCGTTGCCATGATACGCGGCCGGATGCCACATAAACGCTAATGGATTCATCGGTGGAAAATACCGTAATGAAAAACAGGAATACATATTCGTGCACTTCTATTAGTGAATCTTGTATGTTCCTTCCAAGCACCTGGGTAGGCACTAAGTAAGAGTTTGTTCACACTTTTGTTGAAAGTCAGCTGTTTGAACAGATCCCAAATCATATCCTGTGGTTGTACGATTTTGAGTTTCAGTGGCAGAATTGTATGCATAGGAATTCTTTACAAGTTTGACACACTTTGGTATACGGTTCTTTTACTACAGCAAAGCGTCGAAGGCCATCGTCCGAATCATTAAAGTGTTTGCCGTTTCATATGAGCTTGTCTCTGTAATAAAGAAAACAAGGCAAACGGTCCAGAAAGAAACACGTATCGAAATAAGCTAACAGAAAAATTAAGTACAAACAAATGATGTGGAATTCATATAAACGTACTGGAAATGATGAAGACTACATCATTTATAAAGAAGCACTTAACCAAGCTACAACTGAAATTAGAAATTCAAAGACAAGCTATGAAAAAATTGTCTGTAATATAAAACATGACAGCAAGAGTTTGTATGCATATGTTCGGAGCAAACAGAACGTTCAGGATAAGGTCGGTCCGGGTTTCTTTGTCCACCACCTGCCACGTAGAGTAAATTCTCTGGGTGGCAATCTTGTTAAATCTTGCTAAATATTGTTAAAAACATGTCCCCGGGTTGTGGTACTCGACGACTCTACTGGTGTGACAATTGTGTATATCAACTATTGAGTTGATATAAGTTCAAGGTCAGTGGATATTTGTATTATTTCTTGCTAGCAACATATTCTTGTCTCTGGTGCACGTCGAATGTAGAACTGCGCATACTATTTTTCCCGCAGACATGCATCTGTTCCGCTCTTTTAGCCCTGCAATAACGTATATGTATAGGACATGAAGCGACTACCAAAGTTTATAAAGGTTGTTAAGAATTCCTTTGCACACACTCTGCCCTCGGAAACCCTCAAACGTACACACATGATCTGAGAAGCAAGGATAGGACAAACGTCCACCAATCCCGGGTGCTTCAAGTGAGCACATCTCACAAATGAGATGTGCTCATTTGCAGGAATGTATCTGGTCTCGGGACATTATCCTGCACACACAATGTCCCAACCCACTGCAACATGGATGGCGGCAACAATGTTACATACTGATGGCAGTAATGATCTAGGAACCTCCATCACCAGTGTCAGTGATACAACTCATCAAATGCGAGTGTAGTGACACTAATAAAAAAAAAAATTAACACATACCCGAAGGAACTCGAGCAAACGAAACAACCTTTCATGCAATAATGTTTGCAACTGTGAAGGGGACAAACACAGATGCTGCAACACACGAGCGACTTTGAAGAAGACATCGAGGACATCGAAGAAGAACATTGAAGCGAATATTGCTGTAAACGCAACTTCGTCCTACATACTAATATTGAAGCATTGTGTTACTATCATAGCTCAACTGACTGACTTGCCGGAATACTAACATTGAAGTTGCTCAACTACACATTCGTACTGCTATTATTTAATTTCGTAAATTATACAGACCAATATCTGCTGATACAATCCAGTGATGCAAATGTAGCTGTGTTTGTTAGCTTTAGCTTACAGAAATAATTATTAAATTCTTATGTCTACTTTTAAAGTTACAAGAATTTAAAGAGGGCATCCGTCAAACATTATGGCAGGAGAAAAGTACTCGTAGTGTCTGGAATCATCATAATTCATGTCAAAATAAAATGTTGCTGCAGTATTATTAAAAAATATCCAGTGCTATTACCATGTCCAATGTAGTGTAGAAAATGTAACTATGTATTTTAGCTTTGGAACACTAAAACTATTATTAAATGTTGATGGTTAATTTTAAAGTTACACTAATTTAAAGAGGGCACCCGTCAAAACAAGTTGTAGTTGTTTGTTAGCAAAACATGTATATTTCTAATCAACACGCAAGAGGTAGCAAACTCTTCCATGAATATTATGGAACGATATTAGGGCCATAATTCCACAATGCTACATTGTTGATTTCTGACTTTCGATTATCCATTTACGCTGAGGTTGTCGAATTCTGACTTTCGATTATCCCTTTTAGCTGTCATTGTGCAAGATTTGTATCAAACAATTCACTAGAATGGCGTTTGGTCAAATATTTCTCAAAAAGATTTTCTCCAAAATATTTTCTCCACAAAAATTTCTCGAAACGAAGTTCTCGAAACGAAGTTCTCCAAAAGATTATCTGGCACAAATTGTACTCCATGACCTAAGGTAAGCTAAGCTGTGCTGCCCCCTAGCGAACTACACCAACTTGCAAATACTGCAGTATCCTTTGCAAGTCAGGCCAAAGCAATTATAAATAATACTTATATCGAGCATTTTTCACCCACGTTATGAGCTGTTTTATCAAAGTTGGAGTTTAAAAGAACTCAAAGTCGATGAACGGAAGAAACGAAGTGCCAAGCAGTCTGCCAGAAAACGCGAATTGTTTGTCCGGAAGACTGGTACTGTGTGTGAGCGATAATTCATGATGTTTCGAAAACTCGATACTAATATTTATTCGTACTATAACGTGTACAATTCAGTGAAAGCAACGTATACATCCATCTAATATGTATATAAAACGGCCCGCGCAGCCAGTCTCGTCTATGAAGCGTGAGCGTCTATGTCATGATTGGGGGAGGCTGTTTTTAAGTGAATTAAACTATTATTAAAGATAAAAATACTGTGGAGTCTCCCATCACACAGTGTTTTGTTTTGTATTTTGTTGACATTATGTAAATTGTTATTGTAAAATTGGTATCTTAGTATTTGTTTTAATATTTTGTAGTTCTAGTTGTTTCCAGCGCTTGGCAATGTTCTATTAACTGACTAGTCTGTATTATTGTGGTTACAATGTAATGGTCTTATAAGATCTCATTCTTTATATGCTGGCACTGAGGGTGCTCACTACCAGGGTGCTTGTCGTCCGCAGTGGTTCTTTTACGTCCCAAATTGAGACGGGACCTACATTAATGTGATCACCGAGCCACGATGGATATACAGTCCCCAATTTTGAGAGCCAGATTTTTACACCAAATATCATGCCTGCTCGGTGCAGGTTTCGAACTCAGAGCACTGGCATGCCAGGCGGATGTGCTAACCACTACACTAGCCACACTCTCTGTGTAATTTGTTTCTGCTGTTGGGATAAATAAAATACATCCTTACCTTACCTAAAGATGGGAGGGTGTGTTTCTATATTTCATAAAAACACTATTAAGAGGGATGCGGGGGTACCAGCCCAGCCTGATCACAGTGCTTTCTTCTATATCATGAGCAGTCTTACTCCAAAACCACTACACTTTTTCTTAGTCATATATTGAACATAAGTTGGGATAATGTCATTGTTTTTCATTTTATAGGTTAATGAAGAGAAGCTCAGCATGAAACTGCCGCAGAATAACATGTATAGGGACGTACATGGTGGTATGCACCAACTACCCAAATTTACACTGGGGAGTCTACATGAATACTTATCCCAGTACGGACAGAAGCTGAAGGAAAAGGGGAGGTCTCTATACAAAGAAAGGTGAGTTATCTTAACATTAAACTGAAAGGACTGTAGGAATAAAGATATATATGCGATTAACCACATGAGCTTAGTAGTTTGTACGTCCCTGTCAAATATGATACTGCCTCGATGAATTAATAGTTTTCTTTGCCAATGGATACCAGCAGGCTTATTTGTAAATTTATGTCTTAAAATGTAATAACAAACATTCGAAACATAACAATAAATTATTCAGGATCAGTATTCTGGAATACCCTGCCTCATAAACTTATAATACTCCTGACCATTAACCAGTTTAAAACAAATCTAACAGCTCCTTACTCGTGAATTATTATTGATATTACATTATATATATGTATGGGTAAATATATATAGGTGAAGCACAATACTGGGCCAAAAAAGAGGACTGGACAACAAAAACAAAAAGTCTTAGATGGTAACCAAGATACACCTACACCTAAAATTAAAGAAGATAAGATATCTTTACTCACTGTTATGTGGCGCAATGCCAAGTGAAGTTGATGATCTAAATAATGAGAATGTGAAACTTTTCAGAAATAAAAAAAATTACTTGACTGATCTATGCTAGCACCTCATCAGAATCCAGAATTTTTTGTGTCTCTTCTTTCTTCATGGGCCTAAGATACAGCACAAATGTTATCAACAGGAACTGTCCGCAAAGAAGCTGGTTATGGACTAAATATAGCGTAACTTACATGACACCAATTTGGCCCAGTATTGTTCGACTCCACAATTATTTTTTTTATAATGTACATTTTTTCTTCAGGTTATTGCGGTATATGCGTACCACCACAGGCAACACACAAGGAAAGTGGTTTATGTCAGCTGTTATAAGGGCAGAGATGAAGAAGTCTACCTCTTATAAAGTAGATTTGTCCATGAACAATGATGCGGTGGTGTAAGAAGCACAATGTGAATGTGGTGCTGGGCAGGGCCCTACAGCTCACTGCAAGCATGTTGCAGCAATTCTGTTCGGCCTGACACTACTGTCAGACAGGAACTATCTTGACAGAAATTACATGTACACAGGTAAGACGTTTAAAAAAAACAGTTATTTTCTGCATTCAATGTACTATGTACAAATATTGGGGCATCTGTCAATGCACAAAAAAATGGCATTTAGTTTATCCAAATTTTATACAAATAAGCTGGGTAGTTTCAAGAATGTGACACGCTCTTGTCAACATATCAGCAACAATAAATAAATGAAAGGGTTAAAATGCATATAAAATTCATAAATGTACACTTTGACTTGACCTGCAGGTCCTCCAGACGTTCCATCATGCTATACCTTTTAAAGGAACTCCTATCAAATCCAGCAGATTACATGCAATTCGTGGGAAGGACAATGCGGACCTTATATATGATCCTTGATCAGAGCAACTGCAGAACAACGACTCTACTCCAGACAGGTTCACTCTATTTGACGAAACAAATCTTATACAGCTTGTATTCCTTTTACAGACAAATTAAAAAATAGTTACTTGTCAAAACATGGGCATTAGTGCAAATAATACAATGTTGCTTATATCTCTACATATACATATTTCAGGAAAGTCAACCAATGCCAGTGATGCAGCTGTTCCCTCCTGCCAATCCACATGCCCTTGCCAACGACCATAACTACTTGAAGTTAACTCCACAAGATCAGTACTTGAAAGATGAAATGGTTAGTTATTTCCATGCTTTTCAATTCAATATACATACATGCATCTGTATTTACACAATGTGCTCCATTGAAACAATGCATACGGTTACAATAGAGTGCATTGGCTCAGTGACTAGAACGTTGGACTCTCAATCAAGAGAACCCGGGTACGAATTCAGTGCTGCTGTGTTGAACCTTGGGCAAGTTCCTTCTCTCTACGTTGCTCCAGTTCACTCAGCCGTATAAATGAGTACCTGGCTATAGACAGTGGTGGATATTTGTGTACAAATAGCCTTTGTGCATTAATTGCGGCATGTCTGAAAGCTACCCAGAGAAGTTGAGATGGTGCTCGATCAAACAAGTCTGCTAGGGAGTAAAGTGTAAAGTGCTTTGAACAGTCATCAGGACTGGATACTGCGTTATTATATAAGAGATTACTTTTTATAAACATTACATCAAAAGTCACAGCACAGAGTCCAACTTACAAACCATTGTGCAATGCAGCTCTGAGCATTTCATTTGAAACTAAAATAAAACAAAATTAAAACTTGAAACAAAGAGGGGGTTTGTTGTATTGCAATTAATATCAGACTAACTGGTGATAATACAACTATATAGCTTTTTTAAAGCTGCAATATCAGTTCGATTTTTATGCTCCTCGCTTTTCTGACTAATTTCCCAAAAATCAAAGCTATCAAGTATCCACTATAATATCCTAGTTCATTGGTGCCCTTGTGCTACTTCGTTTTGTTGAAATTAATAAACAAACTGCGAACTATTTTGAATTTGGTTTTGAGTCGGAGTCAAAACTAGCAACACTTACTTGGACATGCATCTGGAAGTGGAAACTTCATATAATAATATCGTGTTCACGAATTTGGGCGAGACTGACCTCTGACCCTCAAGATTGGTGCCTTGATCAAGCCGTTTTTGTTGATAGTACAGTGTTCGCAAGTGTTTATACAACACGTTCTTATTTTACGGCATTTACGCCGGCGATGGGATGTACCCGGACATATGCCACCGACTCAGCAAAAAAGGGCCATATTATGCAGACAACGACACACAGTCAGTATTCGCGTTAGATGGTTTATTTTGGAAAAAACAGTATGGATTTGTGGAACAACACAACTCACAAAAGAAAGAGCTGGAGTGAGACTAAGAACAGATGCTGCGTTCGCAAAACTTCTTCTAGAGAAGTTAGTAATTTCAAAGTAGTCAGCTTGAGCCACGCGTATTTATTCGTATAAATATAATATTATGTTGCTTATTATGTTCACAAAACCACCACCCCTCAATACTGTGAAAATGTCCATAACAATAGCATGTAGGCCTTCGTAACATGTATCGATAGCTTGCGACTGATTTATTTGATAGAGCAGATAATTACCGTTACAATACAAAGAATTGCAGCCCATGTTTTGTTAAGTTACAAATCCTCTTGTACATGTAAATTATAGAAGTTCTGTTTTTAGTTGTTTTTTTATTTTGGTCTTTCAATTTATTAATAACATGCATTTGGTAATTTATACTTCTACATTCATACCTTTTGTAGAAAAATGTTGTAAATGTTGTTTTCCGTTACATTTAATTAATTCACTTCATCTCACTTTGCGTGATTCAATTTAAATACAGTCAGGGTTGGCAGCTAGGTTTCTGACAGGACAGTTTAAAAATTGTTTGCACGTTGATGACACTGAAGCCATAGAGGCTTCGCCTCAAGGAACATACTTTCCCAGTCAGAAACCTCTAGTTAATAACCACAGTTGCAAGTAGTTGAAAGGCCGTAATACTTTTTGTTTGTTAAATCAAGCCAGGAAATCCATAATATAATGCCTTTGTTGCTCTCATGAGAGACACGTCTAACTGCTGGAATCTTCTTCTAAAGACTTACAGTGACTCAGCCAGCCTTTAGACAAGTGTAGCCAGCTTCCAGTGGCACCTTGCAGTCCAGCTAAAGAACACCGGGGATATTGATCATTGAACAATAACAGGTGGTAATCCACCCTCTGAGTAAACAGTAGAACTTTGTGGATACTGCCAGGGGTTCACCCATTGCCAGCCAAATGTCCTCCTCATTAATTAGCAGTGTTAGATGAATGACACATTGAGACCACAACTAAGGCATTGGGTATTTTGCACGGTTTACTATTGAATTCATAAAACTTTGTTTTGTTGAACTATCGGTGAACAATTGCAAAACGTTTTATTTATTTTATATTTTTCGAATAAAATTAGTTTGACTTTATTTCCTGTAACCTTCTTTCCAGCCCATCTGTGTTCTACCTGTATTTAGTTAATAAGTTGACACTTGTAAATTGTCTAGTTGTTTGTTATGTACTACGCTTTTACAATATATATACAATAATAACTTTGCCACTCTCATATCATTGTAATTGTTTCACAACTGGGCAAATGACCTTTTCACTCGCGAGTGCTGGGCAAATGACCTTTGGGCAACATATGTTTACCTGTTAATGAAATTAAAAAGTTTACAAGTTACATACCACACACATATATAATATTATATATATATTGACGGGTAGTAGTGCTATCAAACCATGTTCATTTTCACAAATAATCTGACTCATTCCATATTCCAATTCATGACTTTGTTCGACAGCTTCAACACAAAAGCGCGAACTACCTCAACATCACTGCAGCCGTCACATATGACAAGATCTGTGTTGGCTCTATCGAGCATCAGTGTTCGTAGCAAAGGCAGCTCAGGTGTCCAGTTACTTCCCGAGGCTGGATGCAGCTCAGGACAGTTAGAACAAACGTAAGTATTAATTGATGCTGCTATGCAAACGTTATATATATATATATATATAAATCATAGCATAATAATTGGAAGATATGCAAACATATGTGATTGGGTTAAACAATTATGTTTTATTCTGACCAAACTTAGGGTAGTTACACCATCTTTGGTTGATAAGGCTTTTGTGAAACTTTCAATTACATTCTACATTTAATTTGCAGTGAAATTTTTGAACTTAATGGTCTATTGATTTAATTTTGAATATTTATGTTGCAAACATAAATTCGTATATACAGTGCAAGTATGTTTCATTAGCACCCCCCCCCCCCATCTTCCGATATCACCACTCCAGCCAAACGGCTGAAGTTATAGTTATGGCGGCTCAGTAGCGCCAACATTTAGACGACTATACCATTTGGTTCGGCCAGGCTCAATTTCTCGATCCACCCCTGTATGTGATAGTTTTGTTTGTCTGCATGAGGATTTTGCAGTAATGGGTGTCCTCGTTAAATTGCATATTGTTGTTAGAAATGCATGCGAATTGAAGTAAAGACAATGTAAAGTACAAACATTTTATTGAAACTATTTGATAAGATTGACTACAAAATTATGAAAAGCACAATACAACTACAGGTACAATCACTGCACTTGATGTGTGTAATGTAATAATTTTTAATATCACACACACATCACATGCACATAATATGCAAAGCAACAATAGAAACAAAAATTAGGAAGAGGTTGAAAAAATGTCAGGTACATATAAAAAACAAACTTTTATCATGATTCTTTGTTGGAAAAAAACCAACACTAGTTAGTACATGTGATATCAAATGCTAGTTGTAGTTTATACATGCCTTATATGTTTACAACTCACAAAATTAGTGACTAAACAATGATGTGTATTTAAAAAAAAATTTTAATACCCATAAAATGTAAACCAATGAGACAAAATTACTTAGAAAGATGTTTAGTTGAACTTAAAATAGTGACTAGACTAGACAGCGTCATCCCTATGTGACTGAAAATTATAAATATAATCTCTACATGCTACATTGCTCCAGTTTACTCAGCTGTATGAAGAATACCTGCTACAGACAGTGGTGGATAGTCTTATCATATTAATTTCATCTTAATGCTTCCCAAGTCAAATTGGTGTTTTCGATTTAACAGGTCTGCCAGGGAGCCAGTAAAGTGCTCTGAGCAATCCTGAGGACTGGATAGTATACAATATCAAAACTAACCTTACTCAAGTGTTGTTTAATTATCATGAGAAATGAAAATGTACTGTAAATTATTTGTGAAAATATAAAACAGTGATACAAAATAATAATTTAGAAAGATGATACATGGCATGAAATATATATAACAGTCCTCATGATTCATAGATAATTTAAACAAGTAAAATGCTGCTCTCAGTGTATCAACAGACTGTTGCTGAAAAATGTAAAAAGGCTTTCAATACCATTACTTCATCACAAACTTGTGTTGTACATAACAAGTGCCTGGTGTATGTTGCAAGAACTCAGCTGGCTGCCACTAACTATCAGCAACACAAAGACAATGAAACCCTACCACTGTAACCATACTGGATAATTAATATGTTTTATCATGGACACTGGTAAAAGTTATAGTTGAATTGAATACAAATACTTTGTATTATTGATTTTTGATAAATGTGTCGTCACGTATAAAAATATCATACATGTCAGAGCAATGCTAATTGTCACTTTTTCTCCGGTATAGGTAGATGCAGATGTACAGCAAAAAGTCAGGAAGCTGGAATGCAGTACTATCAAAGATAACAATGTAGTTCACCGAAGAATGCTCGACACTGAACCTCTCTCACAGCGTTGAAAGTTGTTGCCCGAAGACTCATGCCATAACTGCCAGACTCTGGCACCCACCATTCCATCACCAATTGCAGAGCTAATCAGGCGTCACTTCATTCTTATGTCGAGCAACCTGCATTCTACATTGGTTTCCAGTCAGTCAAGCTAACTGACTGATCTGAAAGCCAGTGTAACCCCTTGGCACTGGGGAATCTGTCATGGATGCAACTCACGACACAACTGGGATCACTCGGTGGACATTCACATGTCAAACTGTTAATATGCAGCATATTGCATGGCTGTAGAATCTTGTCCGAGATCCTGGACATACAACTGCCCAGTATGCCATATTAACTTGGAGAGCTAGTAGTACTAAGCACACTAGTTTAATCTCCTGTAAAGAAAAGCATATATTCAGTAAACAAAAACAGGCATCATAGTAGTGTTGGGAGGAAATAATTATGGAGTTGTTCATTGTCATAATCAGTAAATATAAAATCATGTTTCATGTATGATCTGCAGCATTTCACAAGAAAAAAGGCAGCAAGAAATGTTCTACTACAGCTGCATCTATACATGTTGATATATTACTTCTTAGGAACATTCAGTGTTTACCGGATGAAGAAAGGGGGTGGGTTGATACAGCATGCAGACATTAGTGGATTATGCTATTTTTCAAAATGGTGACAAATTTTTACTATTTTTCTTTACTAGGTGTTCATTGTCATTACAGCAATTTTAAATTGTTCAATTTCATTACAGTGACGCTTGATCTTAGTCAATATTATAGACTGATTTTAATTCTGCTAATCAGTAAAGTGCATTTATATATATTTTTTTTTCAGTAAATAAATTCATGTAACTGTCAGCCATGTGTAACTACTACACATATTCATGTTGTTTGACATTTTAAGCCTGAGGTTTAATGGTTAAGGTGAATGTTGGAAATTACAAAATGAGGTGTATTTTCTAACAGTGTGTTTTCCTCGTCAAGTATTCAAAGGTTCATAATATGTATGTATACCTTCTTCAAGAATGAATCATTTATTTTTTTAATTTATTTTAGGGTCATCGCCATATGCTAAATACTTTTTAAAAGTGTATTAATATGTCTTTGTTGATACACTGGGTATAATATACAAGTGCAGAAGTCAACCTAGTTTTTCATGTCCAAGATGTTATTATTAAAATGTGTATGAAAACAAATGTATATTTAAATGTGCACATTAAAATATTGGTGTCCTGTAACTTACGCTATTATTTACTTCATAACAAGCTTCTTTGTGGACAGTTCCTGTTAATAACATGTGTGCTGTATCTTAGGCCCATGAAGAAAGAAGAGACACAAAAAAATGCATCCTGCTTGTTTATTGTTGTTTGAAAAAAGTGTGGTTGTGGACAATGTGGTGGATAACGTAAGTTACAGTGTCCACCATTTCACGTCCAGAGTGTTCTGATCATTCTTAACATTTTAGAAGTCTTGGTTGGATTCTGATGAGGTACTAACATACATCAGTCAAGCAAATTTTGATTTCTGAAGTGTTTCACATTCTCATATTTTTTTTAAAAGACACCATGAAACTTACATCGTGAACTTCACTTGGCATTGCGCCACATAACAGTGAGTAAATATATATTATCTTCTTTAATTTTAGGTGTAGATGTATTTTGGTTACCGCCTAAAACATTGTTTTTGCTGTCCAGTCCTCTTTTTTGGCCCAGTATTGTGCTTCACCTATATATATTTACCCAGACACATATATAATGTAATATAAATAATAATTCACGAGTAAGGATATGTTAGGTTTGTTTTAAACTGGTTAATGGTCAGAAGTATTCTTAGTTTATGAGGCAGGGTATTCCAGAATACTGGTCCTGAATAATTTATTGTTAGGTTTCGAATGTTTGTTCTTACATTTAAAACATATAAATTTCCCAAACCTCTTACAAATAAGCCTGCTGGTATCCATTGACAAAGAAAACTATTATTTCATCAAGGCAGTATCATATTTGACAGGGACGTACAAACTACTAAGCTCATATGGTTGTTCGCATTTACCTTTAATCATACAGTCCTTTTAGTTTAATGTTAAGATAACTCACCTTTCTTTGTATACAGACTTGCTCTTTTCCTCCAGCTTCTTTCCGTAGTGGGATAAGTATTCTTCTAGACTCCCGAGTGTAAATTTGGGTGCTTGGTGCATACCACCATGTACGTCCCTAAACATGTTATTCTGCGGCAGTTTCATGCAGAGCTCCTCTTCATTAACCTGTAAAATGAAAAACAATGACATTATCCCAATTTATGTTCAATACGTGACTAAGATAAAGTATAGTGGCTTTGGAATAAGACTGCTCATGATATAGAAGGAAGCACTGTAATCAGGCTGGGCTGGTACCCCCGCATCCCTTTCGATAGTGTATGTTACTCCAAGGGTTTGTGCTGGTTTTTATGAAATATAGAAACACACCCTCCCATATTTAGGTAAGGTAAGGATGCATTTTATTTATCCCAACAGCAGAAACAAATTATACAGAGAGTGTGGCTAGTGTAGTGGTTAGCATATCCGCCTGGCATGCCAGTGCTCTGAGTTCGAAACCTGGACCGAGCAGGCATGATATTTGGTGTAAAAATCTGGCTCTCAAAATTGGGGACTGTGTATCCCTCGTGACTCGGTAATGTAGGTCCCGTCTCAATTTGGGACGTAAAAGAACCACTGAGGACGACAAGCAACCTGGTAGTGACCACCCTCAGTGCCAGCATATAAAGAATGATACCTCATAAGACCATTACATTGTAACCACAATAATACAGACTAGTCAGTTAATAGAACATTGCCTAGCGCTGGAGACAACTAGAACTACAAAATATGAAAACAAATACTAAGATACAAATTTTACAATAACAATTTACATAATGTCAACAAAATACAAAACAAATCACTGTGTGATGAGAGACTCCACATTATTATTATCTTTAAAGTTTAATAATAGGACATTGTTACGTAGCCGAGCATCGGAACCGTGTGTGCCAGTGATAAATGTCTGAGCACTGAACGCGCATGCGCCTATTGTGATTTCTTTCCGGTGCACGGACGCGGAGCAGCAAGCCGAGTATCGGAACCACGTATGTCAATGATAAAGGTCCGAGCACTCAACACGCATACGTGTGCATGTTGTGGTGCTCGGACACGGCGCATCGGAACTGTGATCATCGGTGTTATAGCCGGTCCGAGCACATTCCCGACCGCGCTGCGTTTCAGTTCTCCCTTTGTCTCGGATTCATTACTTATCGAACTGCTTACTAAAATAGGTCTACTAACATATACATTGAATATATACTATAATTATCTAGGTAATGCCGCCAGTCATTTGCACGACGCAACATGATTATAAGAACATTTATGTGTTCAAATGATATAAACAAAACTTTGTTTACTATTTTATGATGTAAATATATGCTATTAGAAAATGTGTCTCTTACAACAATATGTTCCAAATGGTGTTAGGATTTGACAGATATTATAGTCCTACTGAAATGTTTATTTACAGTAATCTGCTTATTGTGTTCCTGGTATTAGAACTTTTGACATATAGATTTACATGCCGGTTGTAGTTCTAAATTTTATTTGTATTGATGGTTCAAGTAGCAGCAATATTTTACTTACTGGCCATATGTAACTATTGCCAATATCACAACTATAGAACACAATAATGCATTTGTATGTTGTGTGGAGTCTGCGAATAAAGCATGTTATTATAAATAAAATATACTTTTAGTACACCTATAGCCATAGTAATTTGTAAAAGCAATTGCTCAAAGCAATGTAGTTTAATTACAGCATATACATGCACATAATTGCCAACAAAATATCAACGGAATAAAACTATGGTATCATAATTACACGAAAAGCATAAGTATTGGCAAGGACATACAGAACTATTTTAATGTAGGCCCTATATGTGTGGGCAATAGTAGTTTTGTAAAATATGTATGTATGTAAATAAAGAAGTCATTATTATTATTGTTCATGTTATTATGCGGGTGCGTGCCCAGGGGAGTTTTCTCGTTGCCCAGAAATCCCCCAAGAAATCCCACACTATACGGCAGTGTACGCTGAATGATGGCATGCAACATCCAGCGTTACTGTGATACCCATTTGGGAACCCACAAATATATCAATCCTGGGTACGCCTCTGTTATGTGTTCTACACATAATAATGATATACTAGTTATGATGAGTTATGACAACAGCAGAGTAGAAACACCAGAAGAAGCATACAGATATGGGAAAGAACATGTCAAGTAATGCTATAAATACAATCACAGTTGCAGAATAGCATCAGTGTCTAAGTACTGACACTATAAACCCATTAGCCAGTTTAAATATATGTAAATACATTACATATAAATAGTAATTGGACTATCTAATATTTACTTTAGGCTATCTTAATTAACAATAAAATAATCCTAAAATATCAAATTAAAATATTAATAAAATTTTTAAAACGCCACTGGCTTAAGGTCACAGGCTCCATTTGAAATGTTATATTTTAATTATCAGTCATATGTTAAAAACTACTCGTCATAGATTAAAGTTGCATTCTGAGTTACACAACCATGTTTAAGGTGTAAATACAACCTAAACAATAATGTCAATATTTATTTATTTGAGTATACTTGCTACCGTATATGTCACTTTGGCATTTGATGTTATTTGATAAATTACGCTTTTGCCAAAAATAAGCATGACATGCATACGTAATTTTAATTTGGATCTTAGAATTACATGTTGTGTGAACGAAAATTTATATGGAGTTGATGAAAATTATGTATTGTATGGGGCATGACGATTCACTGGAAATTTGTATTTAAAAGATGAACGTTGTCAGAATACAACTTTAATCTAATGTTCAATATATTCTGTCTATATCAAAATAAGTTCAAAATGAGTTATAATAATCAGTTTGCATGACGACAAGCATGGCATGGTTTTAAAATGTCAAATAGCATTCAATATTATAAAAATACTTTTTAGTCAGCCAAACTAATTAATTGCACAACTTAATATATTATTGGTCATAATTAGTTTATAAAATGTGATTTTCAAAGGATGTTCCGTATCGCCAACGTTGATCCCAAATAAAACTACGCCATGCTCTATTGCCATATTTAGGGGAAGCGAGAGTAAACACGTGATGACTGGCGCATGCCCGTTCAATGCTCGGATCTTTAACGCTGAGGCACACGGTTCCGATGCTTGGCTACGCAACCACTTCGTTAATAATATTCAATTAATTGTACACGTTATAGTACGAATAAATATTAGTATTGACAGTTTTCGAAACATCATGAATTATCGCTCACACACAGTACCAACCTACCTGACAATCAATTCGCGTTTTCTGGCAGACTGCTTGGCACTTCGTTTCTTCTGTTCATCTTTGAGTTCTTTTAAACTCCAACATTGATAAAACAGGTCATAACGTGGGTGAAAAATGCTTGATATAAGTATTCTGTATACTACGACGTGACGTTGGTGACTGACAGCAAGGCCTGACCAAAGCAAAGCAATTATATAATTGCAATTATATAATTGCATGGCCTGACTTGCAAGGGATACTTCGGTATTTGCAGGTTGGTGTAGTTCGCTAGGGGGCAGCACAGCTTAGCTTAGCTTAGGTCATGGAGTACAATTTGTGCCAGATAATTGTTTCGAGAACTTCGTTTCGAGAAAATCTTTTGGAGAAATATTTGACCAAACGCCATTCTAGTTAGTTATTTGACAAAAATCTTGCACAATGACAGCGTAAAGGGATAATCGAAAGTCAGAAATCAACAATGTAGCATTGTGGAATTATGGCCCTAATATCGTTCCATAGAATATATGGTTAGCTCTGAAAAGAACTGTTCTTGTTTGGCTCTGAAGAGAGGCGTTATTTTCCATCTCATCTTGCGATTCGGGTCGTCATCAACAGTTTCACTGTCACCATTGAGAGATCCGCTCACTTCCTCTGCCAGCTCCAGGTCAAAGTCGTCCTCGCTCGAATTGCCGATCGGGTGTGTCACAAAGTAGTCATTCACACGTTCGTTGAGGATGTCCCCACTTGCGATATGCTGCATGTTTATCAATGCCAATGCGTTGAAACACCGAGCGACATCGTTCGACTTCGGTCCATCCATGCCCGTAGGCGTAGCCATCTTTGATCTTTCGAAGATCGTAAACACGAAACGAAATTCGTCCCGTACTCCGTATTTCCAACGAAATCTGGTTCGATAACACGTTAAACTGTTAAGAAATATGTAAAGATATAAACTACAGCAAACCTCAAACTAAACTACTAATTAATCGAACTACTCAAACATCCAAGTTAAATCCAGTTAAGTTTCACTGCGCATTCAGCGTTCTTCCAACGTATTCATGCGCACTGCTGCTAGGAAACTGCGTTGTGTAAATAGCTTTCGAACGGCATGCCATATATGGGCATGGAAATGTCTGTCCTAGGTTGTAAGCGTTTGCAAAATAGTGCGCTTTTAATTATAAAACGCTGCAACTAAGAACGAACTTCACGGTTACAAAAACACAAAAAGTACAACTTTCACTTAGGTAATCAGGAAACTACTTTGTGATCATATAAATATATATAACTTAATGACGCAAAATCAACTTTATTACGTGTTTACGGCCAATTACGCCTGCTACTTCCGACTGGTTTTCCTGGGCCGCCAAACATATGTATCCAGTGTCACCACTTTGAGTTTAAGCAATAATCTTTGATGTGGCATATTGTCGAAGAAAGCTTTCTGAAAATGTAAGTAAATAATATCTACTGGTGATCCCCAGTCTTCCCACTTAGTGTTATCTTCCAAAAACATAACATATCTGTTAAGCATGACCTCGCATTTAGAAACCCATGTTGAGATGGGTTTATCAAGTTATATTTAACAAGACAATCCACCATGTGATCTTTAATTAGTATTTCTGATAATAAGCAAATCACCGATGTTAATTTCACTGGTCTGTTGTTCTCTGACTTGTTTCTCGAACAATTGTTAAATAACGGTGTAAGGTTTGCTTCTTTCCATTCTAAAGGAACCACTCCCTCATTTAATGAAAAGTTGAAAACCGTTGCAAGTGGAATGCAATTTTTTTGTACAATTTTACAATTGTAGCTCTGGCGGAATCCCTTCCAATGTAGGTGATGTATTATCGTCCATTGCCCCTATTTTATTAGCTACCATTTCCGGGGTTACAATTAACTGTCCTAAATAATCTGATTCCGTCCCCTTGAAATTATCATCTGGTACTAGCAGTGGACTAATATATTCCCTGGTATACACCGAACTAAAGTACTCATTCAGGTATTATGTCATTAAGAATCTCTCTGATATTATATTTACAGCACCATTTTCTAGAGGATCGACCTTATCCTGAACTTTATGTTTGCTTCGAACATATGCATAACAAATCTTGCTGTCATGTTTTATATTACAATATTATTATTATATTAATTTTTGTTCATAGCTTCTCTTTGAATCAATACTTTCAGTTGTAGCTCGGTTAAGTGCTTCTTTATAAATGACGTAATCTTCATCATTTCCAATGTCTCTACACGGCTTCAACATGATGTGTTTGTACTTCATATTTCTAATGGCGTCTTTCGATAAGTGTTTCCTACAGGATTGTTTCCCTTGTTTTTTCAATGGAACAAACTTATCGACGACGCATTCAATTTCACTCCTTAACATATTCCAGCATTATGTTGCTGTGTTATTCTTTAGTGTGTTGTTCCAGACTATCTTTGTTAAATATGTCCTCATGTCCTTATATCTTCCCTTTAGATATTTCTATTGGTTAAAATTTTAGCCATGGACAACTTTTCCACCTTTGGCAAAAAGGCACCCGTAACAAAACAGGGTGGAGTAGGTTTTTGGTCAAATATAAAACAAATTGATATACTCAATGAGAGGTGCCAAATGGGTTCAGATTGTCAGATACATTGCTAATTGGTGACACAGTAGCAAAAAACAATGTTATGCGATTAAATGGTTACACTGTTACGTTGACGGATGTTTGTTTGACAAAATAGCTACTCGTGCTTTTGTAGGGTAGCGTAGTGTTTAGGCCACAAATCAAGTAAAGCTGCCAATAACACCCACATAAAGATGCCAAATGTCTCAAAATTGACCTGGAAGAATGTCTTTGTATGCCAAAATGATTGAATAATTCAAGCAACGGCTTTCATTCTCTGGCAGGAAGATTTGTACGACAAAATAAAAAATGTGTTGTCTTTGTTCAAGGTCTTTAGAGGTCAACAGGAAAGTTGGCAACATCCATGATGTCATGAATAAGGCTTATTAGAATACATTGATATAGGTGGCCTTAAAAAAACATTCCATGCCTACGGAGCCCAACCCTAATACATTCGCCTCCCCCACAATTAGTTGTTGCATAGATACATAAAAGTTGCTACCACGACAATCTGTCCAACCTGTATAAAATATAGAAAGTCTTAAAACATTGTTAGAGCCTAACAGTTTGTTTATAAATTACTTTACTAACGATGAAAATATATCCAGAGCACGTAAAGTATGATTAGTAAAAGTGTAATATAGATAGAACATAACAGTACAGTCGTCAGTAGGTAATTATCATAATTCACCTTTCTGTGACCGCCATTTTGAAATTCAAGATGGCGGAGCTTCAATAGCGCTTACATGTATTTACGACACACGCGTATTAATATAAATGGACATTGCTAATGGTAAGAGCTTTAGACACAATTAAAAACGTATAGGTAATTATTTAAAACAACATTATAATAGAAAACCAGTCAAATTTGCATGGTGGGTGTCCATCTTGAATTTAGTAAACTTAACCTGCGTAGAAAAATTGCCACCCAATTTGTGTTTACACCATTACTACTCATAAATACAAAAGCAAGCGAAAGTTTGCTTTTAATAACGATACTGCACGAACGCAATATTTTTGACACAGTGGCCTACACTGTTATGTTTCCCCGTATTACCGGAAGTGGCATTACGTCATTTACGTTTGATCATGTCACGATTTTATAAAAAAAAAAAGGTTCATTCGATGTCAGCACACATATGTACAGTAGGATCGCTGTTAATCATATTATATTTCCGTAAGTTAAATTATATACTTAGAACAACATTTGTTTTATATGTTTTATAATAATGAACACTACGTATACATTCGCTGCTTCGGTAGGATAGCGGGTGAAGATCGTAGGACAGACTGACAAAGAGCCCATCTAAAACATTGCCATACAAATGCAACACTTTAGTGTTCACAATGACCTCTATGATTTAGTACAGAAGACAGACGTTCGTGTCCAAACGATATTTGTGATGGTCAGTATGTTACGTTCAACTTCGAAGAAGCTAGCTCCGCCAGAGTCAAAATTAATTCCCTCAATTAAAACTAGTCGATGTGTTGACTCGGCACAGCATATATATATATATATATATATATATATATATATATTAACAACTCGTAAGTGCAGACAATCAACAAGTACTACAAGAAGTGTTGGGGACCGGAACGGGGCGTTCAAGAATTAGAGTCTAATAATGAGCTGGATGAAAGCAGAAATTATGTGGCGTGGACACCCTAGTGAGGAAATGAACAACAGGTAGGATGGCAAGGAGATCAAACAAGTGGGTATAATCTAGACGAATGACTAATGAGGATGGGCAGTCAAGTGTTGAGGAGCGACATCGAATACAAGCCGGAGCAAATGATTGGAGAAAGGTGGAAGAGTAGAGAGAGAGAGTCTTGACAGAGAGATCAGTTTCGAAAAGCTGAAAGTGAAACTTCTGAGAGTGTCAGGTATACCTGCATGACTTTGTGGTCTGAAGTCGAAGGTACTAACAAAAGAGTAATATCAACAGTTGAAGCGGCGAGTTCGCGAGAAATGCGAAGGGTCGCTAGGCTGATCTGTCTTCAGCAGCAGTTTGACAGCGCTAGTGGTGGATGTCAATGTCCTTTACATATATAATTCAATCGTATATAGGAATCTCAATTTAGGTTTGTCTACATTATGTTTGTTGTCAGTGTCAGTTTACCTCCCCCTCCCCCTTATGACAAAATATACCATTTTAATGTGCGACTCTGCCGTGACAGCCGAGCTGTGCCGTGGAGAGGTCACTTTGACGGGGCCAAGATGCATCGAGTCGTGCCACTTTCTAGCTGACGGCGATTACCAGTCATGTCGCGGGTGTCACGTGTTCGTCACGTGTACATTTGGATCCATGGAGGACAACAAACCTTGTACCGGAGACAAGGTGTGGGACGACAACTTGTCCAGTTGTCAGAATTCAAGCCAAACATGCAAGTTGGTCAAACGTGAGTTTCTGAGCAGAAATGCATGGGTAAAAACAACGTAACGAATGATGTATCTTTTAACGATACATGTTGATTGTGGTTCGGGTAATATAAAAACGTTCATGTATTTGTAATCGTCGCTAATAGTTTCCAGTTGATTGTAACTGTGTTACTATGTCAGCTGATAATCGAAAACAATGGACAATTTCAGCTAAACGTTTATTTATTTACAAATCGTAAGTTTGGTACAGATACGACGTACGTTAAATTTGTTACATGTTGTCCACAAAAGTAGCGCCGAGATACGTACACGTCAATACGAATAGTGTCTGCAAGCGACCCGACATCAAATCCCTGCACAGTCCCTATCGCGTCACACATGCGACTCGATTCTCGATTCTGGCCAATGGCGTGCGAGTAGCGATCGGGATCGGGATGGGAGTCGATATCGAGGTGCTTGCAGACATTCATTAATCATCGCCAGGGACGAATCAACTTTTCCACTGGACAGGGTGAATAATTGTCACATTACAATAAGTGTACTTTTATGACCAGATCAACTCCCCACTGGACAGGGTAAATACTTGTAAAGTTACTATAGGTGTATATTTATGGACTGATCAACTTCCCACTAGACAGGGTAAATATTGTAACGTTACAATAAGTGTATTTTTACGAACGGATCGTCTCCCTGTTGGACATGGTAAATACATATAACGTTACAGTAAGTGTATCTTTATGGACGGATCAAACCCCACTGGACATTGTAAATACAAGTATCGTTACAGTAAGTGTATTTGTATGGACGGATCAACTCCCACTGGACAGGGCAAATGCTTGTAACATTACAATAAGTGTATTTTTATGGATGGATCGATTCCCTGTTGGACATGGTAGATACATCTAACGTTATAGTAATTGGATCTTTGTGGACGGATCAAATTCCCACTGGACAATGTAAATACATGTATCATTACAGTAAGTGTATCTTTAACTCCACACTGGTGAAACATGACACCTCACAGAAACATGACACAGTTGACGAGCAAAGAAACATATTACGCTTTACGGACAATTGCCGCTTTAAATGTGTACATGGAACAGCAATAGGGCTATGTATAAGATCAAAATAAACTTACTAAGTCACAACATTATCAACAACAAAACACAATAGCATATATTAATGTGGTTGCAGTGATCGAGCATGCCGACGTCTGTTTCATCGTCGACTCTTCTGGCAGCATCACCAAGATTGACCCCGAGAACTGGACACGCATGAAGACCTTCCTAAAGGATTTCGTGTATCGCCTCAAAGTCGGGCGAGAGGACGTCCGGGTGGCTATTGTGCTCTTCTCGGACAAGGCACGCGTATATTTTAAACTAAATGAATTATACAGTAAAGAGGCCATCAACCGGAGAATTGACAAACTTCCGTATCCGGGTGGCTTTACGAACACTTCCGGTGGGCTATATTTAATGAACCACGTCGTTTTCAATGCGTCGAATGGCGATCGTCCGAACAGCAAAAACATAGCAATTGTCATCACTGACGGCCGTTCAACAAAAGACCCAGATCTGACGGTGCCGTACGCGAAAGACGCAAGAGATAACGGAGTGAAAATTCTTGCAGTTGGCATAACGAAAAACATAGAACTGACTGAACTGATGGCAATTGCGTCGAAACCACACGAGCGTACCATATTCGAAGTAAACGACTTCGATCGACTCAGCTACGCGCTAGAAAACATCACCGAAGAGACGAGTATTGCAGGTGTGCGGAAAAACCAAGTTACGTCGGCTGCACAGTCCGCTGAGGAGACGAATAGTACAGGTAATCGAACAAGCCACGTGACACCTGTTTCAATTATCAATAATAATAAAAATAAAAGCACTTATATAGCGCCATAAATATAGATAAATCCATTCGGAGGCGCTTCGACTACATCATTATATATATGCAGAACTGATGTAAGCTGGTGCCTGTCCGTGTTGAGTAAGAAACGTCCGTAGCAGAATTGCGTAATGAATACGTTGCTTCACGGGAAGTCAGTGCAGTTTCTTGATAACCGGTGTGAAATAGTCCCATATATGGCAGCGGACCACCGGCCGAGCAGCAGCATTTTATACTCTTTGCAGCAGGTGATTAGGCTGTCGCGGATGCCATTTAGCAGACATTTCGCATAGTCAATTCTCGATATAACAAGATAATACGTAAGACGGACTGCGGCTTTCAGTGTTAGTCACGATCGGATGGACGCAGGGTTACTCGGATTACATTAGGTTACGCAGCAGATGTGCTATACATGACTGACCATCGATATTTCCCAGTCGAATACAACGCCGTTCTTTCTGGCAGTAGAACGTGGCGTTATGTCGCAGTCGGCAATTTTTATGACGGTGATGTTGTGTTTCGTTTGATTGTTTCATGATGCTAAACATTGTTGTCCTTGTCTCTACGGTACTCTTCCTGTCAATGTATTTACACACACATACACACACAAACACACACACACACATACACACATACGCACATACACACATGCACACGCACACGCACACGCTCACAGTCACGGGCACGAACACACGCACATTCGCACATCAATGGCATTAAACACGCTTGGTCTCCGGGTTCATCTGTTACGCTTCGGTGTCGACAGCTGAACAACCAGTGAGAACAGATCGACAGCTGGTTCTGCCGGCCAGCACAGATGGTCGATATCGTAGTCTCTAAGATCTCTCTTGACAAACAGATCTGACGTTTGTTTTTGTTTGGGTTTTTAAGATAATTTACAGTATCCTACCAATGATTTGGTTTATATTACTTCGTGAAAATATAAAAAAGAAACTGTAAAGAAAATCAATGGTTTGCATGCTGTCAGGATTGAACCGGCGTCGCCCGATTGTAAAATAAATGGCAAGAAACCAACGCGTCTACCAACTGAACTAGCGGCACCAACAGAAATTGTATGACTGATTTAAGTTGTTATGATAAATTGTACAACTCCTGCTTCATATATCGATATTTTAGTGATATAATGCGATTAAACACGTTACTTTCTGTAGCTGGATACAATATATGTTTGCTATGTATGTTTATTGGTGTAGATTATCTCCCGTTGGTTGCATTCGATATAATTATTCTGAAAACGAGCCCAAGCCTAGGCCAAGCTCGGCGAAACCTAGTCGACTTGTAGGCGCATTCGCATTCGTTGTTTTGAATAAAATTCGATTCATGTGGAACCGTAAGATAACTGCTTGTTCCTCTAGGATGACTAGTGTTTGTATTACGTCGGAATATTGCACAATAACTCTTTCTGACGCTCGTTTCGACCCAAAAGCTATACTTGTAAACATGCTCTGAATGCATGGAAAGGGTCGGCCTGATGCGAGTTTGAGTCATAAATGACGTCACATCTCGGCATCCCGAAAAGCGCGCCAAAAATATGCATATTCAAAAATGTCCGGATGCACAGCATAAAATGTGGAATTTCAAATTCATTGAATTTTTTTATTTTATTTTGGCTTGGTGGACGTCGAAATAGGTAGCAGGATGTAATATAACATGAATTCAACCAATATATGTTTTTATTCCCTTTAAGTGGTTTAAGGTTCTTCTTAAAGTGACTACTCTTTCTTACAAACTATTATAGGATTTAAGAGTCGAATTAAAAGCTCTTCTATTACGATTCGTTCGCGAGGTTGTAGATGTGAGCGGGTCGAGGCCACCGATAATTGGTTTACATATCGTTTCTGCCGATATGTCACCCAAGATACAGCTCAGATGAGTCCTATTCATTGTCATCATTTTGAACATCGAATAGATACAATCAAGGTTAGACATTATACAACACAGACAAAGACTAAGAGGTTGTATAACTATTGTTGCTGCACACCGATGTTACAATGTTGTTCATATTAAACAGCGAACGCGACGTTGAGCCGCAAGTCTGGAATAAGACCCGACAGCACCAGGATGAGCATGAAGACAGTGGCACTGCTGACCGTCGGCAGTGTGGCTGCCGGGACCGCAATGGCAGCCGTGTACACAGCTACGGCTGCAACAATAGGAGCAGCTGGAGTAACCGGAGCAACCGAAGCAACAACTCTTGTTGTTACGTAAGTACATACACGATTACAATCACACATGCATTCAAAAATACAAACATACAAACCTACTTATATACCTACCTACCTACCTACATACATACATATTTACATACGTACATACGTACATACGTACACACGTATACACGTGAACACATGCACACGTACACATATGCACACGTACACACGCACGCACGTGAACACGTACATACGTACGCACGCATGCACACACGCACACACGCACGCACACTCGAACACACGCACATACATACATACATGCACAAATACACACACATACATGCACACATACACACATATATACATACACACATACATACACACATACATGCACACAGATGCACACATGAACACAACCACACATGCACATACATACACTCATACATACATGCACACATGCGTATTTATATATGCATGTATGCATGTACGTATGTATGTATATAGTGTGTATGCATGTATAATCGATATGTATGTTGTTCGCCTGTTACGACGTGTTCACCGACCCCCCAGGGGTCACGCGGCCGCTGCCGGAGGCGCGGCTAATGCACCAGTCGCAGACTTTCTGTCTAACATTATGGCAGCCTGGATGCAACGAATAACTTGGAAAGAAGCAATCGACGTCGAAGTGCCCTGATACGTGATTGCCACGGCACTGTTTGTTTCTTGTAGCACTGCGTTAACTGACATACGTTGGATAGACTTATTTATATACATCCACAACTGTTATATATACCTAAGTCTTTGCTTGTAATGCATAAACGTTCATGTTGGACTCATCATCGTTATTTGTCATTGACTCACGTAGTCTGTGGAGAAATGCAACCGTTAAAATAGGGTAAAATGTTGTAACTGTTGTCAACGTTTGTAGAATAATGTCTACGTTATTCTGCTTTAGCGACGGTTCAGTTACATATATATTTTCGAAGGTGTACACACACATATACACATATATGTGCAAACATACGGACATACGGACACACAAACGCACACGTACTCGCTCATACACACCCACGCACACATGCACATACGCACGCACACACGCACGCACTCACGCACGCAGGAATATGACATATCTACCCATCAAGGATATTGACTGAACTGGTGACAGCATTGTCACTGCGGATCAAATTCATTTAACTAATATCGACTACTTTCGTATTGCTCTAAACACATTTTAACCCCTTTATTTTGCAGTCTCTACACCATTTATGGATTTTTAATGGCAATACGTAATATCTCTTCCGATAGTGTCCACACGAGAAACTGAACTGTTTTAAGTGCTGCGTTTACCAAGAACTGGGGTATTTTCCTTTTATTTACCCAGTGTCCTGAGTCATAAGCTCATGTTGTAACATTTATGCAATGTTTTATTTTACAAGAATTGCATTTCCTTGAGTTTTGTAGTTACACTTGCATTTAACTTGTGAATGATTGCTCTGTATGTATCCGGCGTAGAGTGGAATCATGCAATTTGGTTGCTTGAGGAAACAGCTAAGTCGTGGCTTTGCCTTGCACAGAGGATTATGCATACTAGGCATGGGTAAATACAATTGGTAATTGGTATTTTGTTAATTAAATTCACTTTATTAAATTAATTTAATGTAATTAGTTAACTTATTAGACCATAACATATTAGTTAAATTAATTAATTTCACTGGACGATGTTACTTTAATTTAATTTATTTAAAACAATCAAAGAGTTAACTTTCTATTAATGTTTTTAATTGGACATTACTTAGTATTAGTTAATGCAATCCCGATTTGATTGTTATTTGCTTGCTGTGAAGAGTAATCATTATCTTTGTTGATCCAGGCATTTGTTTGAACACAACGGTGTGAACGACCAGCCACTCAGTAGCCAGTGTCAATCAATGAATAAAAGCTGTGACAGTGTCAGGTGTTAAAGCTGTATTATATAAGAGTATTGAGTCTACCTTTGTGGCTAGTTATCAACTTCTTGATTTTTAATTGATGTATGTTAAAATTCCTTGTTAAACAATACATTTTCATTCAATTCTTTGTTAATTGAATGAAAATAATTAATTACTATTTTAATTTTTTTATTTAATCTCTTGGGAGACTAATTTAATGTAATTGACCTGAATAATGTGAGAGGTTAATGTAATTTAATTTGACATTTTCTGAGTTAATTGTAATTTAATTAAATAACTTTCCAATTAAAATGCCCCATGCCTGATGCATACTTCAAACAAACGTCGCACCGACATGTTACCAAACGTAGAGGTGTATTTCGCTTGGTAGAGATATATTTGTAGGGATGCTTTTGATGTTGCATGTAGGATTGTGTAAATAGGGTCATGTAGCATTAATTTAGTGTCTGTAGAGACACGATGGGCATCTCTCGGTGATCAGCGGACACATAATTAAGGGTTGTAACGTAGAGGGATGACACATATTTGTTAGAATTGGCATTTGTAAATGGGTCACGTTTAATGCAGGCAGTGTACACAAGGGATGGCAACAGGAATATGTAGACG
Source organism: Paraescarpia echinospica (assembly GCA_020002185.1). Classification (NCBI taxonomy): domain Eukaryota; kingdom Metazoa; phylum Annelida; class Polychaeta; order Sabellida; family Siboglinidae; genus Paraescarpia; species Paraescarpia echinospica. The sequence continues at coordinate 817,544 of CM034533.1, read as the reverse complement.
GTCTCATCTCCAAAGACGCAACGGACCCAACCACCTCAAAGGAGAAATTATGGAGCTTCGTCGAAGTAAGAAGAACTGACGAGATGGGTTTCTCCACTCAAAAACGCTGGGAATCTCACAGGAAACCACATGGAATAAACGCAGCCTCACAACAGCAAGCTTCGCACTGTCTTCAGTCCCAAAGACACTATTACAGCTGAGAAATTAAATATGCGTTACTCTCCCCAGCTAGACCTCCCATATTATACAGACTGCGAAGACATTAACATCACAGAAGAGGGAGTGAAGACTTGGATCCAACAAACTCTGCGGCCCTGATTGCACCAAACCCAGGCTCCTGAAGACAGTCGCCGAATCACTCCAGCCCTCATCCTGCTCTTCCGCAACTCGTACCACACTGGAACCCTGCCACTTGACTGAACATTGATCCATCACACCTGTCTTCAAGAAGAAAGGAGAACGATACATGGCAGTCAACCAGGGATGTGTTCAAGTACTCGAGTACTTTTATACTTAAGTACAACAAGTACTGTACTTGGACTTGCAAATACAAGTTCTTTATAGGTTTTTGTTATATATTTAGCTCTATCTGAAGGATTGAAAAAAATTGGCTACAGTGAAAATTACTGTATATTTATTGTTATTTTGCACAAAGCTTCATAACATGAAACGTAATTGATGGTGCATGACTGCATGTTGATTGGTGTATATGTATATATGGGAGGAAAAGCACGCACAGGAACTTACATGAATGTCAGCTGATATTTGTAGTGTAGACGAACAGCTATTTTGTGAACTGTAGATTATGTTAATGATGTGTCGCGTTGGTCTAACAGCATGGTCGAGTGAAATGTGAACCGGTATTGCATGACAAGCAGAACAACAATAATCCGTTGTGTATTGTAAGAATATGAACAATCAAACAAGCAAACGTAACGTGGTGTCTAGAAGTGGTAGCGAGTTTGTAGCTCTGTGCATTACGTCTATAATTGACACTGTGATTGTTACCGCTACTCGCTAACGATACGAATTGCAAATGGTTACGTCGAGCATTCCGCCGTCCAGACCCTTAGATGTAAACGTCAAATCTGCGTGTAGTCAATGGAAGTCATGGAGCAAATCATGGACTAGATAGGAAGTGGCAACGGGAATAAATGACGTTACTCAACGAAAACGAGTGTGCACTCTGTGATAGGCGACGAAGCTGTGAAAGTCTTCGATACATTCCAGTTTGCCCAGGAGGAAAGCGAAAACAACATAGAAGACGTGCTGAGAAATTCAAGGAATACTGCAGTCCTGGACAACACATTATTTATGAATTATATACATTTCAGTGTATAAATAAGGAGGCAGGTGAGACAGCGTTACAGTACGTGACAGAACTAGGACACGCGGTAGAAACGTGTGAGTTTGAGCACATTACAGCAAATCAAATAATCTGAGACCGATTTGCGCACAGTCTACGCGATGCAAAGGTACGAAAAAGAATGTTAAGGCAGAAAGACCTCACACTTGAGACAGCGCAAGAGATGGTTCAAGCGACCGAAGCAACCACAGAATAGACACAAGTGATGTCGGGAGAACAGTCAGTCTGTGCTATGAGGAAAAAAGTGCAACCGGACAAGGCACGTGGTGGCTACAAACTGGGTCGTCAACTAGAGAATACGCATGACAGATATTCGAAAAGGAGATATTGAACGTATTGCTCATACAAACACGATGGAAACACATATCCAGCATATCGAAAATACTGTCAAATTCGCTTTGAAAGCAAATGTAAGCTGAGACACGTGAGGCAATTTCAGGCTTCAGAGTCGAACCATGAATACAATGTTGGAACGTTGTCAATTAATAATAGTGTAGGGATGAAGCAGTTATAACCATGAACGTTGGTTACAATGGCGTGCCAGTGCCATTCCAGATAAACAGTGGCTCGGAATATTGTGTGCTGCCACGACATGAATGCATTAGAGTAACTGGAGACAAATCGCTGACCAAGATGAGGCTAGTGAAAACCGCCATTGTGATGTACAACAAAACACGCTAAAACTCGTTAGGTCAGTGTAAGCTGCCAGTTCCGGAAAGGTGTGAAGCACAGGCTGGGCTTCAACGTCATGGAAGGAGACTACATGCCAATACTTAGCCTAGAAGCATCAGAGGGCTTAGGAATATTGAAGATAAACGATTTTGATCCTTTGGACCATGTGTTCACCATGCATGAAAGGACTTTAACTGCAAGCGCTTTGACAACCAAAGCAACGGACTGGGTGTCAAGCAAGGTGGTTGTTCAGAAAACAAACGGTCAGATGAGAATATGCCTAGATCCGAAAGATCTAAATACCGCAATCAAACGTGAATACCACCCCACGCCAACAATCGAAGAGGTCAGTACCAGGCTGAAGAATGTCAGAGTGTTCAAGCGTGATTGACGCAATGAGCGGGTTATGGTAAATACCGTTGGATAAGAAATCCAGTATTTTGACGTGTTTCGGTCGGTACCGAGGTCTGGCAACGCACGATAAACCAACTGGTTGAAGGTGTGAAAGGAGTAGAAGTAATCCAATATGATTTCCTGATCGTAGGTTGTGGTATAACTGATTAGGAGGCCGAGTCGGATCCCGACAAGAACCCACGAGCTTTCTTGGAGCGGGCTAGAGAGCGAAATCTCCGACTAAATGCCGAGAAGACCAAGTTCTGGATGACAGAAGTTCCATACATTGAACATTTGCTAACACGTGAAAGATTCCGAGCAGATAAGACGAAAGTGAAGGCAATCGAGAATATGTCAAGACAAGAAGATGCCAAGGCGGTACAGAGGCTGCATGGGTCTGTAGACTACCTTGCAACGTTTGTGCCACACCTGTCTGACAAACTTTCCAGGCAGGCCTTGGGCGAAAGTTGGTGCTGACTTGTTCGAACTGCAGAGAAAGCACTACCTACTGTTGGTTGACTATTATTCAAAATTCTTCCAGCTGATGAACTTCAGCTCGAGGACGTGCACTAAATGTGTGATCGATGCAAAGAGATCACAGTTTGCACGTCATGGAGTATCGGAAGTCGTGATGTCAGACATCGGGCCACAGTGTTTTGTATCGAGTTTAGAGACTTCGCGCAGAGATGGGACTTCGAGCGCATCACGAGCAGTCCGAGATACCCACAGAGCAACGGCAACGTCTAATAGGGACGATGAAGAACAACGTGAAGAAAGCGAAGAAAGATGGTTGTGACATCCAAATGGCGTTGCTAAACTTTAGAAACACAATGCGTGAGGGTTACAATGCATCGCCCGTACAGCTGTCAGTCGTCGATGTCGAACGCTGCTTCCGATTCAGCGCAGCATGCTGAATCCAAAGATTGCTGCTAACGTGTCTCGCGACAGGAAAGCTAGCAAGGATGCTCAAATAGAACACTGCAACAGGTCAGCACATAACGTGAAACCGATAGCACCGGGTGATGCTATACGTATGAAGTTGCCAGGTCAAGATATATGGACGCTTGGCTAATACTCGAAGAAGATCTCAAACCGGTCGTACGTCGTTCTTATTGAAGGTCGTATGTACAGACGCAACCGACGAGCTGTACCTGTGGTATACAAGTGCGCACCGCTTTCAGAGAGTGAGACCCTGGATGACAGTTCGACTCCTCTGCCACGAGAAGCGAACGATATATCATCTGTCGCACCGTCTCGTACTGACAGGACGATGCCGATTGAAGCTCCTGTGCTGACGCAAGACACACCGCCGAGAAAACAACCTGTGTTGATACAAAACACACCATCGCCACGTGTGGATTTGACGCCTGTGCGCAGAAACACACGTGCCCGAAAGTTGCGTGCATACTTGGCAGATTATTGGTAGAGACTTGACTAGATAGCTTGTCTTTAAGAACTAGAGTTGTGATTGACTTTCGCTTTTGTTAAAGGAAAGGGAAGTTTTTTTGTGAACTGTAGATTATGTTAATGATGTGTCGAGTTGGTCTGACAACATGGTCGAGTGAAATGTGAACCGGTAGTGTATGACAAGCAGAACAACAATAACCCATTGTGTATTGTAAGTATATGAACAATTAAACAAGCAAACGTAACAGACCCAGACTATTTCTATTATACATCAATGACCTACATACAAGACATATAATATGTTCTATTCGTGGCTCTGTTAGAGTATCTTAACGTGACAGCTACAGCTAATGCAACAGTGTTCATGGGCACTGGCGAGTGTTGTCGCAACGTCATGCTTCAACCTATCATTGAAGAACTTGGTCCAGAGAAAGCAGCCGAGTTGATTAATAGACACGCTCTTACTGGATATGTTCAACTCGTCAGTAAACATACCAAATTGCAGGTTAAGATATCAGTCCAAGAAGCCGTTAAATTATTTTATAGCTGTATGGATGCTGCGAAAGGAAATAGTAGTTGTAAGTCTTCCCTAACCTGCACTTAATGGTGAAAAATACTCATGAAGAAGAGGAATACATATTCCTAGTTGCGTGCGTTACCTTAATTGACAACGGAAATAACTTCACTAGCTTAGCAAAATGCGCCGTTTAACCAAATGTTATGTAAATAATTGATTAACCTAAAGTATAATTAACATTGCTACATCATTAAACAAGTTCATAATGTGTTGTGGTTCCCAAATATATTCAGTGGGCAATACCTACTTCTGCTTTTCTCGGTTTCAAATCTAGGACCAGAGACCACCGTGTATTACTGTTTGTGAGGGGTCAATGTTCCTTCTAAGCACCTGGGTAGGCACTAAGTAGGAGTTTGTTCACATCTTTGTCGAATGTCAGCTGTTTGAACAGATCCCAAGTCATATCCTGTGGTTGTACAATGTTTAGTTTCAGTGGTAGAATGTTACACATAATACGCGACGACACCATTGGTGAAACAGTTGTGTCTATGAACTATTGAGCTAAGTACAAGTCAGTGGATTTTTGTAATTTTCTTGCTAGCAACATCTTCGGGTCTTTGATGCAAGTCGAATGTTCAACTGTGCAGAATCAGATTCCAATAGGCATACATCTGCACCACTCGACCCTGGATTTCCAGTCCATGTATATATACTTACAAGAGGCATATGGCTCCAACCTATCATTAATTAACTTGGTGCAGAGAAAGCAGCCGCTTTGATAAACAGGCAAGCTCATACAGGATGCGACAGAACATGTACAGGGAAATAACCTTCCTAGCTTTCAGCCCTGCAGTAATCAATGCGATGTCTAGCCTAGGTGTAGGTCAGGAAGCGACTTCCAAAAATGTGTAACGGTTGTGAAGAATTCCTATGCACACTTTTCTATCCACGTAAACCCTCAATCATACATACAGGATCTGAGATGGCATAAGTTCAAGCAGCTGACCCCTGCCAAGGAATGCACAAACATCCACCTATCCCGGGTGCTTTAAAGGAACACGTGAGATGAGCTCGTTTGCAGTCATGGGTCTGGTCTCAGGACAATATCCTGCACCCACAATGTCCCAGCCCATTGCTAACTTGGATGGTGACAACAAGGTCACATACTGATGGCAATGATGTCCCATGATCCTCCCGCACCAGTGTCAGTGCTACAGGTCATCAACTATGACTGTGGTGCCAACTAACTTTGAAAACAAAGGTGCTCGTGCAAATGAAACAACCTTTTGCATGCACCTAACTGGAACACACGAGCGACTCTGATCGTAGAAGACATCGGATATGAAGGTTGAAGCGTATATTGCAACAAAGGCAATTTGTTTCTACATTTGAAGATATGTACTGCCGTTATGTAATTTTCGTAAATTATACAGACAAAAAGTTCACATCTAAGCCACGTATGATATTGTTATTATGAACAATAAATTGTTTGCGTTTTTGTGGAATGTTCACACCCTTGTCTATTTCTCATCACGTTTCTCTATCTTCATGACTTTTTGATGGGAATGAACACAGTTGGCCAGTTTCTATACACATGTTTGGGTATTTTATATATGTTGGTTGACTCAGGTATATATGCATCTAATGTTATAAACTCACCACAGCACATCGTATGACAAGGTACAATAAACACACAACATCATGTTATTCATAAATGTATTGTGCTTTATTTTTTTTATTAATTAAAAAACTCAATGCCAACAACCGTTTTTACGTTCACAACAATATTTATCAATTATAATCACCGTTGTCAGTATTCCACCAAGCATTTTCACAAACGCGACTTTAATTACATAAACTTGTGGACTACTTTGTGAGACCATTAATTCTACAGTTCACACGAATCCGTCGAGCCATAGCGTTCGAAAGCACACTCGAATACTGTGACACAATACGAATTACTCCGCTGCATCTTATCAACGTATCGAATTAGCCAACGAGGAAAGCATTAGAAATGGCTCATTCGTGTCACGTTATATATTACAATGACAAATTGTGTTAAGAAGCGCCACGAACATTTTGGGATCTAACGCTGTACCAAATAAAATGTATTATTATTATTATTATTTTCAATAACATCATATAATATTACAGTTACTAATTCACGATAGCTGCATAGCTCTAATGCAATATTCAAAAGAAGAGAACACGTTACAGAAATTTACATAACACAAAGTGTATTTATGCCTTAGATTATCATCCTACGTTTCCCCGTATTACCGGAAGTGGCATTACGTCATTTACGTTTGATCATGTCACGATTTTACAAAAAAACGGGTCATTCAATGTCAACGCACATATGTATAATAGGATCGCTGTTCATCACGTTGTATTTCCGTAAGTTATTTTATATACTTTAAACAACACGTGTTTTATATTATGTTTTATAGTAATGAACATTCTGTATACATTTGCTGATTTACCCTGCAACTGCTTCGGTAGGATAGCTTGTGAGGATCGCAGAACAAGGGGCCCGTCTAAATATTTACGTACAAGTGCAACACTTTAATGTTCACAATGACCGCTATGATTTAGTACAGTTGACAGACGTTCGCGTCCAAATGATATTTGTGATGGTCGGCATATAACGTTCAAATTCAAAGAAGCTAGCTCCGCCAGAGTCATCATTAATTCCCTCAATTAAAACTAGTCGATGTGTTGACTCGGCACAGCATATATATATATATATATATATATATATATATATATATATATATATATATTATCCTAACAATTCGTAAGTGCAGACATCAAACACGAACTACAAGAAGTGTTCGGGAACGGAGGGGGTGTTCAAGAATTATAGACTGAGAATGATCTTGATAAAGACAGAAGTGATGTGTGTTGGAACCATAGTGAGAAGATGGACATCAGGTAGGATTGGAAGGAGATCAAACCAGTGGGTATAATCTGTTCTAAGGAGAATGGGATTGAACGCTTGCGGAAAGGTCGAGGGGGTCTTGAAGGAAGAACAATTTCGACAAAGTTGAAAGGGAAACTTCTGAGAACGTTATTTATACCAGCACGATTCTGCGATCTAGAGTTAATTCTCTAGGTGACAATATTGTTAACATTTGTTAAATCTGGTTGAATCTATGGTCTGAAGTCGATGATGCTGACAGAACAATACAATCAACAATTGAAGTAGCAAGTTCGCGCTAAGTTCAGCATTTAACGAATCACAGCAACAAAGCGGTGATATAGAAAAGGGACGAACGACCTGAGGAAAAAGGTTGTCATTTTTAGTGAGAGACCGGAAGAGATGGGAAGTTCACTTGGTAAGAACTGACGCAGGCAAACTACTAAAGGGAGCAGAGGTGGAAACAGACGCAGGAAAAGGGGAAGACCACAAGTTGAGGTTAGAGAACAGCCTGAGTAAGGAGATGAAAAGATGGATGGAGAAGGACAACAAATTGAGAGTGGCCTGCTGATAGAAAAACAAGAGCAAACAATAAATGCGCGGGTGGAACAACAATAAAATGTATTCTTTACTAAAAATAGGTTGCCGAGTTGACAATGTAAAACCGTATGCTAAGGCTATAATAGTAATGCATTTCGGAGAAAGAAAGAACACTGTATAAATTGTCGCGGACGACAGCTAAAAGGGCAAACGCATGAATTACTCCACCTGGTGAGTGCCTGGGTTGATATTTATTTAATTAGAGTGTTTCATTTATTTTCTTGGCGAAGGTTACGTAGCTGTGGAAACACGCTTATTGCATCAGACAACCTTAGTCCCTTTGTTTAACATTAATATTGCACCAAACAACAGCACGTCAAGTTTATATGAAAACACGTCATCATAAATTAAGATGTGTAAGTTTAATATGTGGGTGATAACAATTCTCCGGAAAATGCATGCTGCGAAGGTCGTCTTAATTTACTGTTTCATAACTGATTATCGAATAAAATACCGCAGTTGATCGCCATTGTAAAAATGAAGGTTCGCGATATAATTCAATCGTTGGTTTTTGTTATCTAGTGTCGTAACAATGAGAAGATATCAAACGTTTTGGTCATCGAAAGCACAGCGAAACTTGACAAGTATCCCTTTGTTCCAGGTTTTTGATACAACAATTTTCTGTGTAACTATGTAAATGTTAAATATGTTGTCGATCGTTCGTGTATTGTTGAAATATCGCGGGAAAGTTGCAAAAATGTTTCACAAGACGGTAGCAGATCACAACACAAAATGTCATCCAGGCTGATTGTGACATGTATGACACTATCACAGGTAAATCCGTGAATGATGGACAACTATTAATGTTTAAGTACATCCGATATAATATATGTAATCGTTGTTTTCATAGTATTTGATATACATGAGGTATAACTTTGTCCCAATATTTATATATGATGTGTATTCAACGTAAGAAAACTCTCCGATCAGTATTATATAACGTTAGTAATTCTAATCGTGAGACACTATTAGTCTCGGTTGCTTCGTGTTGGTAGCTGGTCAACATGAATCCTGGTTTGATCGGTACACTTCGGTGTTAGTAGCTTAGCCGTCTTCAAGACTGGATAGCAAGGCTGATCTGCGTGAGCTGCAGTTTGACAGCGCTAGTGGCCGATGGCAATATATTTTAGGTATATAAACATCGTACCTTGGTATTTCAGTTTTGGTTTGCCTACTGGGCGTTTACTTTCAGTTTACCTCCTACCCCACCCCTCCTATTACAAGATATATAATTATAATGTGCGACTCTCCCGTGACAGCCGAGCTGTGCCGTGGAGCGGCAACGTTGACGGGGCACAGATGCATCGAGTCGTGCCTCTCTCTGGCTGGCGGCGACTACCAGTCATGTCGCGGGTGTCACGTGTACATCACGTGTACCTTAGGATCCATGGAGGACAGCAAACGTTGTCCCGGAGATAAGGTGTGGGACGACAACTTGTCGAGTTGTCAGAATTCAAGCCAAACATGCAAGTTAGTCAAACGTGAGTGCCTGAGCAGAAGTGCATATATTAGGACAACTTGACGAAGAATGTACTTGTTAACCATATATGTTGGCTATGGTACGGGTAACGTATAGTATAAAATCACGGTAATACAAGAACGTTCAGTATTCAAGCAGTCAAACTGTAGGAAATAAGAAAGCAGCGCACGGATTTTTCTCATTCAATTATTCTTGTCGCTATGTAAGTATTAATATGATAACAAGCATTGTTTGATCAAGTATTCGTAATATTCACTAATGTACATGTGTTCCAGTAGAATGTAACTGTAATACTATTTCAGTTGATAATCGAACACATGAGACAGTTTGTTTCTCTTTGTACGGTGAATTATGTAACGTATACGGCGTTTGTTGAATGTGTCGCGTGTTTTCGACAGGAGTTGCGCCGAGATAGAGTGTCTGCAAGCGTCCCGATAACGAATCCCTGCACAGTCCCTATGACGTTACACATTCGACTCGATTCTCCAACAAACCAATAGCGTGCATGACGCGATCGGGATCGGAAAGGGGGTCGATATCGAGGCGCTTGTGCATACCCATTAATCATTAGTGAATACTCTACTTACAACTGTTGATATTGTATTCAAAACAACTGGATGCTAAACTTGTTCGTGGAGTGTAATCTTGATATTGAAGAATAGGAAAGGGGACATACTAGTAATGTTACAGTAAGTGTATCTTTAGGACGGGTGAACTCCCCCGCTGGACAGGGTAAATACAAATATCGTTACAGTTAGTGTACCTTTATGAACGGATCAACTCCCCACTGGTGAAACACCACTGAAACGTGACACAGTTGAAGGGCAAAGAAACATATTATGCTTTACGGCCAATTACCACTTTAAATGTATAAATCAAACAGTATTACGGTTTTCAATAAGATATAATAATCTGACAGATTACAGACTATATGTCAGAACGTTATCAACAACAACATACTAGAGAAGATGTTAACGTGGTTGCAGTTATCGAGCATGGCGACATCTGTTTCGTCGTTGACTCTTCTGGAAGCATCAGCGAGGAGAACTGGACACGTATGAAGACCTTCCTGAAGGATTTCGTGTATCGCCTCAAGGTGGGGCGAGAGGACGTCCAGGTGGCTATTGTGCTCTTTGCAGACAAGGCACGCGTATATTTTAAACTAAATGAATTGTACAGTAAAGATGCCATCAACCGGAGAATTGACAAACTTCCGTATCCGGGTGGCTTTACGAACACTTCCGGTGGGTTATATTTAATGAACCATGTCGTTTTCAATGTGTCGAATGGTGATCGTCCGAATAGCAAAAACATAGCAATTGTCATCACTGACGGCCGTTCAACAAAAGACCCAGATCTGACGGCGCCGTACGCGAAAGACTCAAGAGATAACGGAGTAAAAATCCTTGCAGTTGGCATCACGAAAAACACAGAAATTACTGAACTGAAGGCAATTGCATCGAAGCCACACAATCGTACCATATTCGAAGTAGACGACTTCGATAAACTCAGCTATGCACTAGAAAACATCGCTGAAGAGACGAGTATTGCAGATGTGCAGAAAACCCCAGTTACACAGGCTGCACAATTCGCTGAGGAGACGAGTGTTGCAGGTGAGTCGAAAACTCAAGTTACATCGGCTGCACACTTCGCTGAGGAGACAAATATTGCAGGCACGCGGACAGCCACTTGACATTGGCTTCACTTATCAACATTGCAGTCTTTGTCTCTATGGTAATCTTCCTGTCAGTGTATGTTTCGTGCACATGACGTGCACTCTTACACATGCATGCACGCACATACAGACGAACACATACAAACAAACAAAACAACACACACAAACACGCACACAAACACGCACACACACGCACACACACGCACGCACACACATGCACACATGCGCACGCACATTCACCCGCACACGCTGCGCGTCGCGCGTACACGCACGCACCCACATTTGCACATACATGGCGTCTAGCACGCTTGATCTTCGAGTTCATCTGTTGGGCTTCGATGTCGACAGCTGAACCAGCATAAGCCGACCAGCATCGACGGTCGATATCATAGTCTTTGAGATCTCTCTTGATCACGTCATTGTGTGTTAATTTTGTCTGGCTACTTAACATAATTTACAGTGCCAATTTACAGCAAAAGTCGTACGCAGATACGAAGATGAATACTAATCAGTTGCACCCGATTGACATTCTCAGTGTGATACTTCCGTTATATAACAGCAATTAGCTGTTCAACGTTTGAATGTATACGTTCGCTTCTTGTCGTTGTAAACATGCAGCTTATGTACCGCAAAGAATATCACATTTCGTCGTAGATGTCACTCAGAAGGTCACAATCCATTTTGCAATCAACTATTAATTGTAGAAAACAACCGTGAAGCTGGACATTCTAGAGCCATTTACAGTCTTCAAAATCTTGTTGTAATTGTTATTACTGCATGATGCTGTGCCAAGCACAGATTGCAATGATAGGCCACTTACGAAGGAACAAACAAAGCACACTATTCACGAAACGTTTATCTTCGTTATAATGATAATGATTAAAATAATGATGACGATGATTAGTGTCGAAGATTATATGGCTTTCAACAGATGTTCGCAATGTCATGAGTGGTTTCTGAAATATTGCTACAAATAATTAAGCCAATCATAATTCCCATGCTTTTAGTGTTTTATTGTAATTCTATTGCACGTGGGTGTCATTGTTGGCTTGGTCTATAAGCGATGGAATAACAGGTATAACATTTTGAACGTCCAATAGACATAATCAACGTTAGATTGTGTACAACACGAACAATGAGTAAGAGTTCGCATAACGTTTCTTGTTGTACATCAATGTTTCAATGTGTTTCATATTAAACAGCAAACACGACGTTGAGCCACATGTCTGAGAGGAGATCGAATAAACCCACGATGAGCATGAAGACAGTGGCACTTCTGACCGTCGGCAGTGTGGCTGCCGGGACCGCAGTCGCAGCCGTATACACAGTTATGGCTGGAGCAATCGGAGCAGCCGGAGCAACCGGAGCAGCCGGAGCAGCTGGAGCAACCGGAGCAACTGCAGCAACAACACTTGTTGCTACGTATGTACAAACATAATTACTTACATACATACATACATACAGGCATACCTATATACATACATACATACATACAAATATATGCCTGCGTCAAAAAACGTGCGTCCTATCTTCGTTGTGTAAATCGCGTGCGTGTCACGTGAACCTTTGTATATTAACAGATTTATGTGTGTATGAATATATATATATGTATGTATGTATGCATGTATGCGTGTATGTATGTATGTATGTATGTATGTATGTATGTATGTATGTATGTATGTATGTGTGTGTGTGTATATGTGTGTGTGTGTGTGTGTGTATGTGTGTAAGTGTGTACGTGTGTACGTGTGTACGTGTGTACGTGTGTACGTGTGTACGTGTGTAGGTATGTAGGTATGTAGGTATGTAGGTATGTAGGTATGTAGGTATGTACGTATGTACGTATGTACGTATGTACGTATGTACGTATGTGTGTATGTATGTGAATATGTATGTATGTATTTGTACGGATGTACGGATACACGGATGCACGGATGTACGTATGTAAGTATGTATGTATGTATGTATGTGTGTATGTATGTATGTATGCATGTACGTATGTATGTATGAATAATCTACCTGTATAGGTTGTTCGCCTGTTACGACGTTTTGACTGACTGTCCCAGGGGTCAAGTGGCCGCTGCCGGTGGTGTAGCAGATTCTCCTGTCGCAGATATTCTCTCTGACATTATGGCAGCCTGGATGGAACTAATCAGTGGGAAAGAAGAGCACGACGTCGACGTGCCCTGATATGTGATTGCAACGTCAACGTTTGTTTCCCATGAGATGGCATTAGCTGATATACGTTGGGTCGACTTCTTTACATACTTCCACAACTGTTATGTATACCTAAGTCTCTGCAACGTTCATGTTTACACAAAATAAATCAATTATCTATGTTTCCAGTATCAAACATTATGGTATTTGTTTTATTCGTGCGATATGTGTCATCGACTGACGAAGCATGTGGACAAATGCTGCCATTAATGTGTGGGTCAAGGGAATTCGAAAATGTAGGCACAAAAACGAACTTTTGTGAACGCTTTCCAAATGACGTCATCGTTATTCAGCTTGAGTCATCGGTTCAGTTATATACACACATATTTTCGAAGATGCACGCACACATATACAAATAAATGCAAACACACGGACACAAAAAATGCACAAATACTAGCACATACACGCACGCACACACGCACACACGCAGCAATGTGACATATCTACCCATCAAGGTCATTTACTGAACTGGTGACAGAATTGTCCCTGCGGATGAAATTCATTTCACTAATATCGACAACTTACCTACAAACACTAAACGCGATCTTTTTCCTCTGTTTTGCCTCTCAATCATATATTGCCTTGCCAATGGCTATACTTGACACCTCTTCCTACAATATCCACGCATGAGACTGAACTGTCTTACGTTATCAAGAACCGGGATTTGTCTTCCTTATAAATGCTCGACACGGCAGTCCCTCAAGGCTCAGTCCTTAGACCCAGTCTAGTCTCCTCTCCTCTTTTTTCTTGCCTATTACCCTACCTGCCCTACATCTACCCTACCACCCTCTTACCACATCCGAAATATATATAAAACAGCGCAAAATTGGCATCCACCATACGACACATTCATCAATATATTGACAGTGGCCGTTAACCGGAGGAAGAAGAACACGAAGGAGAAGAGGAGCCAAGTGTAAATAGCCATGGCACAGACGCAGAACCCAGCGGAGGATACCACGTGTGGCGAGGAACGGTGCGAGAGGGGTGCGGCAGCCTAACTTAACGAGCCGGACAGAGTCGGGAGAGCACGTGAGGCCGGGTAGCGGCAACCGGCCAAAGAGCACCGACTGAGCGAGCCGAAGCGATATCATACGTATATCGGTATCAGTATCGAGTTATCATTCGCGAACAATGACCTGACATTGACAGTAGCAAGACATGATTCCATGCCAGAGGAGCAAGAATAAACTGTTGGCAGAAACCTACACTGAAATCTTCAGAAATGAAAAAGCTTGCTATGAAACAACAATACACGCTTATGCATTGACTTCCACTGTATACAGGAATGATAGGGAAAAAGACGGTTGAAGGATAAATTGTGTCTTGTTCTGCATCAGGAATCATCAATGTTTTGATATACAGAGAATGTTGCGAGGTAAGGATATTATACTGATAGCAGGGTTTCTTTAAAGAAAGTGTACCTTTTAGTTTATTTGATGTTGATATACATTTTAGAAGTTGTTTGTATTCTTTATGGACCCCTTTGTACAAGTGAGACTCCCAGAGAGCGGATAGCTCGCTCAGTGACAAATGTCATGTAACGGTAACATGCCCTTAATGAGACGACTTTACTAAGACGTATTCACTCACCTGTGGTGTTATAGAACAATTTAGTATAGGAAGGCAAAAGCATATAAATTCAACCTTTGCGCGGACTCTTACAGAAAGAATATTTACTAAAACGTAATCTTCAATTTACAACAGAGTATTCATTTATAGAGCTTAGTGAACCGAGGCAATGGTGAATGAACTAAATTGCTTTAGGTTCAATTAATGATTCATTGCACACTATCGCGCGCCAGTTAATGACGTTTTAAACGTTCAAATTCCGCGCGACCGTTCCGTAAAATGGACAATGGCAAAACCGTCAGACATATAATTTGTTGTTTAGGCAGATGATTGCTTCGAGCAGAAATTAATTACACCCTAACAAAAAAGGACTCCTAAAGGTAAGTCCTAATAGTGTATCATATAATGTTTCGGATTGAACCATGAGTAGCAATGTAGGACTTCACTTGGAAATATGAATTGAGGACGACGGACGATCCGTCGAAAGCTTGCTGTTTTTTTAGAACACATTGAAATCGAAGAAACTTCTTTGAAAATAACACACAAAAACATTACAGCAAGTAATCAGTTCACAATATGTAATCCGGACTCTACATGTTTGTCTACATTAGATTGTGTGTCGCTGTGTTTTGTTTTGAGTGTGGAGTTACTCGCTTACTTGCTTCGTTTAGTTTGTTCAGCACATGCTTGGACAATTCAGTATTTTAATGGCGTGGTTAATATCACTGCAGCAGACGCGGCTCTATACACAATGGTCCTGGTTGCCGTCTGCGTCATGTGTCTATTGTCATTGGGACACGGCGTGTATGCTACGATGATACTCGGTTCCAAGAATGGTACAGTTTCTTTTTCTTTATTATCTTAATGATCTTATGATGTTTCTTGTGATATTGTATGAACGAATTGCCTATTAATTGTAATATTTTCATTAATAAAAAAATACAAAGTGTGCTTTCATAAGAATATATTTGTTGAATTATTTACACCACGTTAATGTCGTTCGTTCGTGTTATTTGTTCGTTTGCTCATTCATTCATTCATTCATTATTTCGTTCGTTCGTTCGTTCGTTCGTTCTTTCGTTCGTTTGTTCGTTCGTTCGGCTGGTCCATCGTTCAATTGTTCAATCGTTATATCGTTCATTCTATCGTTCGTTCGTTCTATCGTTCGTTCGTGCGTGCGTTCGTTCGTTCGTTCGTGCGTTCGTTCGTTCGTTCGTTCGTTCGTTCGTTCGTTCGGTCGGTCGGTCGGTCGGTCGGTCGGTCGGTCGGTCGGTCGGTCGGTCGGTCGGTCGGTCGGTCGGTCGGTCGGTCGGTCGGTCGGTCGGTCGGTCGGTCGGTCGGTCGGTCGGTCGGTCGGTCGGTCGGTCGGTCGGTCGGTCGGTCGGTCGGTCGGTCGGTCGGTCGGTCGGTCGGTCGGTCGGTCGGTCGGTCGCTAGGTCGGTCGGTCGCTAGGTCGGTCGGTCGCTAGGTCGCTCGGTCGCTCGGTCGGTCGCTAGATCGCTCGGTCGCTCGGTCGCTCGGTCGCTCGGTCGATCAACGCAAAGTTTGATTATAATTGCATATTCTTCTTGCAGTCTTCAAATGCACATTCGAGTTAGATATCTGCGGGATGACGCAGGACAAGACAGATGCAATGAAACCGAACTCGACCGTCGCAGGCAGCTACGACTGGATACGAAGTGGGGGACACACACCTTCCGCACTCACTGGACCAAGCTCTGGTCATGGCGGTTCGAATCATTACATATACTCCGAGGCAACGTGGATGAAAAAAGGGAGCGAGGCCCGGTAACGTATCGTATCCTCTCGACGAGGGTGGTTTCTCATTGTGTTGCCCATGTTCAATTTGATAGTTATTATGGATTTGATAGTTATCATGATAGTTGCCATGTGTCTCCCGTTATCACTAACGTGGTGGCATGCCTATCGCGTACCACTCGTTTCCATAGTGAAATGAGTGAAACTGAAGGTTTAGCTAAAATCGACATAACGTTATGTTTAAAAGCAATGTCCATGGTTTCCCCGTGGTCCGGTCGCCATGGGCATCGTCCGGGGTAGAATGAGCATAGATGTACTTGCTTAGGTTTAACTAGGTAGGTAGTTGCATATGAAGGTGTGACCACAGCTAATACACGTTGCAATAGTAGGCTTGCAAAAGACATGGATTATGTAACTGATGATGTATATAACGATGGGAGTATACATGTATTTATTACAACCTCCTAATCGTTGCTAATTATACACTGTTGATCATTGTTTACATTTAACCACACAATCTTCAAAAGCATGCGATGTGTACTGCAGTGACACTACAATGTCACTTAGCTGCAGTGATATATCTACAGTAAGTAAGTGTTTGTATTACTGGAATTATTCTTAGAAAACATTATATACACATTGACATTGTTACAGCATCACGACCCCGGAGCTGGGTTACCCTGGCGACGTGTGCGTCACGTTCTACATGCACATGCGCGGCAGTGGCATTGGGACGCTGAAGCTGTATCGTCAGTGGGGGTCCAGCTACACGCATCACACGGACATGTGGTCAATATCTGGCGAGCAAGGAGATAGGTGGAAGAGGCAAGAGTTGACAGTTAATCTTCCAACCATCAACGAGAGGGTCAGTGCTCGTTTGTTGGCCAGTAGCCTTAATCTCTTGAGCGATAAATGAGAGAGACATGCTCGAAATGTAGCCATTTTGAAGTCAATATAATGAATACTCAAGGTATGCAATGATATATTGAAGCGAAATGTGCTGATGTTGTTTATGTTTTTGCGTCAATTCTACATAAAACAAAACGCACCAGTCGATACTTTAAATAAAGCGATTCTTTATAAGCTAATATACATTCGAGCTATGCATGTTTATGCATAAATTGGGTGTTATCTGTGCAAAAAGCCGATAAACAATTGTGTTTACGCGAATCATTTTGAGCTTGCTGCCACGTGGATGATTAATTATGCAGCCCGGGTATAATGAATATTCAGTGAACCACGCAAAGACCGTTGACGTCACACACACTGTCAATATATCAGATTCCGAGGCGAATTGATTCAAGCAATGACATTGTAAATAAGCAATTTGTATATGTATATGCAATATGTATATTGACAGCTATTTTTATAAGTGTACGAAGCGTACGCATTGTTTGTTTATCCTGCTTCCCAATGCCGTCAGCCGAGTAACATTTCGATTAAGTAGAATTATAACGTCCACCTGCGCCACCGGCTGCATTTGGTGTCACTGTCAGATGGGACTGTGTCTGTCGAGCCTCTACTACTAACGAGGCAAGGGACTCGCCTTTCTAGTTAGTAAAACTGCATTGCCCAGTAGTTGATATGCAGTGAACGAAAATGTACACTAGAATATCAGTATATGCAACCATAGCAAGAGGATCAACCTGGTCGTGGGTGTTATTTTTTGCCTAAATCTGGGACTTGGGGCACATTTCGGATTAAGTCTGTGACTGTGTGTCTACGGGTTTTGCCTTTGCAAATTCCAGTCAGCCGTTTTTGAAGAGTCCCCGTATCCCCACATATTTGAACCTAAACATGAAAAAGTGAGATTTGTACGTTCACAGACTGTTTCTAATGCTACAGCTACGATTATTAGTAAACCTGGCTGGCATGTCATCATTCAATGTAAAAGTTTCAGGTTTGTTAAAAAGTACACAATACCGTATTGCCACGGGATTTTGTGATGCATGAATTTTGGAAACTAGCAGATTTGCACTCTAGTATACATAAGTTTTTAACCATGCATGTACTTTTTTAATCTAATAATAGATAACATCAAGTTGCGCTGCTACAATGTAAATAGCACATTTGATATTAAAAAAGTACTCGCTAAAAACATACCAATTAAACATTTATTTTTGACATTTTACTTTCCCGTTACTGTACACTTTTCGCGAGAATGGCCCATATGTATAATTATTAGAGCAAGAATAAAGGAAACATAAAGTGCACGCTGGATAAGGTCGAACCTCCAGGAACCAATGACAATACTGATAAGTGGAATTTCTGATAACTAGAATGTTATCAGAATGTCCCCGTCTTGGGATCTTTGTTCAGGACCGAGGACAACATTGCCTTAACTTAGCGAAAATCACCTTATGTGAGCTCGAATGTACTGTATAGGACTAATGCATACAGGGAATTATGTAGAAGGAAATTAAAAGTTGGCCAAAGTAATGGATTGGGATTTTAATCTGACTGAATCAACCTAACAAGGTTCTCTCGTATTTCTTTTCCATTTAGCCAGTTGGTGATACGTCCCATAATCTAATATCAAAACTGAATTAATCTGCACAGTGTTGAATTAGATAACTCAAATTTAGGCTCAGTTTCCCAAATTCAACTGTTGTTTATTAGCAGGAACATTGGAAATAGCCGTGCTGATGGAAAGAGGAAACCGAAGAGCTCTACTCAACAGTGTCTTTAATTGGACAATAGGTCACCTGACATAAAATGGTGCCTGACTTTGTTCTGCCCCATTCTGTTCTGTGCTACATCTATTGGGAAGTTGTAGATCACTTAGCGTTTCAAATGGATGTGTGCATCTGATAGCTTTGTGTATAAAAATGCATAGCAGTGCTATTAATTGGACAATGTGTTAACTGACACAGTAGTGAATAAGATGCCTGTCTTTGTTCTGTCACATTAGTTCCGTGTGGCTTCTGCTGGAAATACGTACATCACTACTTGTTTGAAATAGATTTGTGGTATCGATCTATTTGTGCATCCAAATGCACTTCATCCCGTCATTATGTTGCAAAACAGGAGTACATAATAAAGGGTATGCTTTCTTACGCTCATCATGTTTGGATTATGTTCTACAACATATTTTTCAAATTTTTTTGAAACAAGTTTGTGTTAAAGGTGACATGAACAGGTTAAACTAAATGCTATGGTAAATAGAATATATATATAATGTACGATAATCATGTAGTCCAAAAACAAATTAAAACAAATAATTTTCTTAAAATCACACAAATAAGAATGCTTCCTCACACACCGCCTCTGAAATTTAGCTTTCGGGAGTTTCCGTGAATGTGACGTCATATGTGTCATAGAAGCTGGCGGCTGATCGGTTGGCCATGTTATTCAGCTGTTGTGGCACTGTTGCCTTCGATTAATGACAACCAGTCATTGTATATTGGCTGATAGCTATGGAAATGCTTCGGCGAAGAGTAGCTTGTTTTCGATCAAATGCCAAAAACAAGAAATGAGTGGATTGTAAACAGATAAATCGACTGAATTGGATGACCATCTCATCGTCATCGATATCGCATCTTGAAAATTGGACTCGTATCTCAGAACTCAGAACTCAGAAACCACCAACAAGAGACGAGGTTTAACGTCCCGAAAACAACGAAGCGACCTGCGAAGGCGAAGCAACTTGATTTTGACTGTTGAGTCGAGGTAAGCCACATCCAAAAAGAGTGACCAAAGTAGGCGTAGCTGCATTTATTAGCTACACCTCGTTTGCATTTAACAGTTGTACTTGATAGATATGTTATACGTTTTTAACCGTATATAAAATGACTCAGAATAGTTCAATATCAGCAATGAACTCTAAGTTTTTGGAGCACACATCTGCGAATGGAAAGGGACCGTTCGTTTTCTGACGTTGAGCACTTCGCCTTCGCTTCAAAGAATGTCGTTCAACTCTTCGGCTCGACTGTTGTTAATTACTGGCTTGGCAGTTCGCGAACATATCTTCTAGCGTGTATACAATATAACATTTGGCAAGGTTATTGGAAATTTACATTTTCTATAACCTGGACTGTTACTTCTTGTTTTGTTTGATATTTGGAGGGTGGGTATATATAAATGTGTAGAACTGTGCGTGTCATAACATCGCGTCAAATACCAATGTATTGTGTCGTTTTTCTTCCGTCTGACTCATTCGCCTTCGGTAAATGTCTATGTTGACCATTCTTAATAAACGTGGTTGACATGTCATCATTCAGTGTAAAAGTGTTATGGAAACATATGTTTTGACTATATGTACTACATAATCGTAATTGCGTAAATAACAAGTGGAATTACTGATTGATAAGTATTATTCTTGCCTTAATATCATTCATAAAGTTGCAATAAACATATATTGAGTAGAAGTTGTGCTCAAAATTAGTTAGTTAAAGTAGTTTAGAACACCTTAGTATAATGAGTGATAATAGGTTAACTCACTTAGGCTTAGCCTTCGGTAAGTTGTAAACAAGATTTAACAAACCTGATTATGTGGTAGAATATATAGGAGATAAAGTAACAACCATCAAACTACTTACATAAGATAATATATGTGTAAGCCAGTACTTGCTAGATATTTTGATTAGGTAGCATTGTTGTTAACATTAAGCAAGGGCGATAGTCGGGCGGCGTAACCTAAATAAATAAAGCAGCCTAACGTAACGTAATTGATTGTATTTAAATTAGGTCACTACCGGTAATGTTAGCGTTCGTGTCAGGATAAATAGTCGGCTGTGTAATTGAAATTTGTAACCTAAAGTGTGCTGTAGTACACAGGAAACAGTCTTTATAAAGACTAAGTTAGTTAAGTTATTAAATAAATTCTGATCGGGATATGGCGCCTTGCAAGCGGCAAGTCAAGGCAAAGCGACACTTGGTGTGCTATCACTGCCACAGCTGGGTAGATTTTGCATTGTCCGGCTGTGGGAAGTCATGGGCAGAAACCATGGAGGAAGGATTCACCTTTCAGTGCATTGGGTGTTGGAAGGTGGAGTGTCTGCAGAAGGAGATAGTTAGGTTGACAGATATTGTGAAGGGAATGGAGATGGGAATTAGCAAGGAGGCAGGTCGAATGGAGAGAGACGACAGGGAGAGAGGTGAGAATACTGCAAGACTGAAGGAGAATAGCAGTGGCAAGAAAACTGAGGAAAGGAGATTGAGAGGAGAGAAGGTGATTGGAGGGGAAGAAATTGGAAAATCGACAAAAGAAAACGTGACAAGCGTGAAGGTGACAGGGAAGAAAGTGACCGTAGAGAAGGAGGGAGGGAAGATGGGACGGGAGAGGAGAGAGGAAAAGGAAATGGGACGAAAGAAGAAGGGACGAAAGGATGTGAGAGCAAATGTGATAGAAGAGAAGTCGATAAAAGGGACGCTGACAGAAGGAAAGGTGACAAGAGAAAAAGCGACAGAAAAGAATGGATCGGAAGAGAATGTGACAGGAGAGAAGACGACAGGGGAAAAGACAACAACCAGACATATGCAAACTGAAGAAGGAGCTATTCTAAGGCAGTGATTGAGGGGGCAATGAGGAAAGAGAGGGTGTTTATGGGCGACTCCATTATGAGAAAGACGGACAAGACACTGAGCGAGGGAAAGGACGTCGTTGTTTGTTTACCGGGGGCTAGGATTGAACATGTAACTGACAGGGTAGAAAAGGTATTGGGACATGGCAAGGGGGGGTCTATACTGGTACATGTAGGAACAAATAATGCAGACCGGGAGGGGACAACTGCGATAGTACAGAAGTATAGACAGTTAGTGAGGAAGCTAAAGAAGACGAGAGTTGAACAGGTTATTCTGTCAGGAATTTTGCCAGTAATGGGAGGAAGGGGGGCAACGTATAGAAACTGCAAGAGGATGGCAATCAACGCACTAGTTGAGCAGATGTGTGAAGAAGAGGGGGTGCGATTCACAGATTTATGGGGATACTTTGTTGGGAGGGAAGATGTGTACATGAGAGATGGCCTCCATCTTAGTGGAAAGGGGGCAGCAGTTTTCTCAGAGAACCTGATGCGATCTGTTGACAGTGGGACAGGTTGCATCTATTTAAACTAGATTCGCAGGGGGGACTCACAGAAAAGCCTGAAAATGGAGGCATAGATAAAGACAGCACAAATGAATCAGCAAGTAACAGTCTGGAAAACTCTTCTGAAGCTGAATATAAATGTGTTTGTTTAAATGCAAGGAGAATAGTAAACAAAATAAATCAACTAAACATTATGGTAGAAGATATTGACCCTCATATAATATGTATAACCGAATCCTAGACCACCACCGATATATCAGATGCTGAATTGGGACTGACAGGATATGTGATGTTTAAAAAAGATAGAATAGGAAGAAAGGGAGGTGGAGTTATTTTATATATTAAAGAATCTATTCAGGCTTATGAAATAAAATTAGAAAAAGAAGAAGTTTGCGAAGAAGCTGTTTGGTGTAACATAGTTACAGGAAACTCAACGTTAACAGTTAGGTTAGTTTATCGAAGTCCAAACATAAGCATAGAAGAGAATGAAAAAATACAAAACGCTATAAGGGAAGTAAGCAAACGGGACTGTATTATTATGGGGGATTTTAACCACGGGCATATACAATGGAAATCTCTACAGAGTATGGGGAGTGAGGACCACACTTTTTTATTTTTAGTTCAAGATACATTCCTTTCTCAACATGTGCTACAACCAACCAGGGGTGAGAATGTGTTAGACATAGTTTTGTCTTCACAGAATGAATTAGTTGACAATGTCAAGATATGTGAGCCACTGGGGAGTAGCGATCACAACCAGATGCACTTTACCATCAAAGTAAAATCAGAAAGGAATAGTAAAAAGCAGTATAGGAGAAATTGTCACAAAGGAAGGTATAAGGACATGAGGAAATATTTAGCAAAGATAGACTGGAATAACACACTGAAAAATAAGACAGCAACAGAATGCTGGAATATATAAAAAAATGAAATTTAGTGCATAGTCGACAAATTTGTACCTTTCAAAAAACAAGGAAAACGGTCCAAAAAGAAACACTTATTGAAAGAAGCCATTAGAAAAATTAAGTATAAACAAAAGATGTGGAAGTCATATAGATGTACTGGAAATGATGAAGACTACAACAGTTATAAAGAAGCACTTAACCAAGCTACTGCTGAAACTAGAAATTCAAAGAGAAGCTATGAACTACAATTAGCTAGTAATATAAAACATGACAGCAACAGTTTTTTATGCATATGTTCGAAGCAAACAGAAAGTTCAAGATAAGGTCGGTCCTCTAGAAGATAATGCTGGAAATATGATATCAAAGGGATTGTTAATGGCAGAAGACCTGAATGTGTACTTTAGTTCAGAGTTTTCCAGAGAAGATATTAGTTCACTGCCAGTACCAGAGGCTAAGTTCAAGGGGGCAGATTCAGACTATTTAGGACAACTAATTGTAACCCCGGAAATGGAAGCTAAGAAAATAAGGGCTATGCAGGATAATAAATCACTTGGAGTGGATGGGATTCCGCCCAAACTACTATTTGAAACAAATTAGCATACCGCTTGCAACAGTTTTCAATTTGTCATTAGAAGAGGGAGTGGTTCCTTTAGAATGGAAAGAGGCAAACATTTTACCGTTATTTAAAAAAGGTTCGAGAAACAAGTCAGAGAACTATAGACCAGTGAGTTTAACATCAGTGATTTGCAAATTATTAGAAAGATTAATTAAAGATCACATGGTGGATTTTCTTGTTAAACAAAACTTGATAAACCCATCTCAAAATGTTTTTTTTAAAGCGAGGTCTTGCTTAACAAATATGTTATGTTTTTTGGAAGACATCACTAAGTGGGTAGATGAGGGATCACCAGTAGATATCGTCTACTTAGATTTTCAAAAAGCTTTCGACAAAGTACCACATCAAAGATTACTGCTGAAACTAAAGGCCAATGGCATAGGAAATGGTATAATAAACTGGATAGAACAATGGCTGATTGACAGAAAACAACGTGTAGTAGTTGATGGGGAGGCTTCAAACTGGAAATCGGTATTGAGAGGGGTACCACAAGGATCAGTATTATGACCTATATTATTCTTAATATATATCAACGACTTGGATGATGAAATAACAAGCAAGGTGTTGACAATTGCGGATGATACAAAGGTGTTTAGAAGGATTAAAAGTGATGGAGATAGACAGCATTTATAAGATGATCTTGACAGGTTGATCAAATGGTCTGAAAAGTGGCAAATGCTGTTCAATTTTTGGAAATATAAATGCCTCCACACAGGACATGGGAACGAAGAGGTAGAATATACAATGAGGGGTACTGTACTAAGTACTACTGTAAAAGAAAAGGACTTAGGGTTAACCATTAGTGCTGATATGAAGGTTTCAGAGCAGTGCGGAATTGCAGCTTCAAAGGGAAATAAAATCCTTGGATTAATTAGGCGAAACATAACGTATAAGGAAAAAGAGCTAATAATACCGCTGTACAAAACAATAGTTAGGCCTCATTTAGAATATTGTATTCAAGCGTGGAGGCCATATCGCAGGAAGGACATATATATGCTGGGAAGAGTGCAGAGGAGAGCAACTAAAATGATACCAAAACTGAGGGATCTTAGTTACGAAATACGCCTAAAAATGCGTTTTAACAACACTAGAGACCAGGAGATTGAGAGGAGATCAGATAGAAGTGTTTAAAATATTGAATGGTTATGAAAATATTGATAGAAATTTTTAGTTTTCAATTAAGAAAGATAGAAGGACTAGAGGACATGAAGTTACATTAGCAAAGGAGCAGAGTAGATTAGATATAAGAAAGTTTTCATTTTCACAAAGGACTGGAAATGAATGGAACAGATTATCTGCTGATTGTGAGGGTGCCAGTAGCGTGAATATGTTTAAAAATAAAATCGACGCATACCTCAGACGGGCGGGATACACATAGATAAAAGGGTCGGACTCTTGATAAACCAAAGGGCTTCCTTGTCCACCTGCCACCTAGAGTTAATTCTCTGGGTGGCAATCTTGTTAAATCTTGTTAAATAATACCAACAAATATATAATGTTATCTGTTTGTATTATACTGATGTACTTTTTGTTTGTATTTCTGTATTGCTATTGCTAACAAATCAAAACTTGCTGTGAGAGAGCAGTCAATCATACATGATTATGAATCGACAAGAAAATTAAATGGAAAATGACAACATGCCTAATAATATTGCATGCTTCGTTGGACTGCAATAATAAAAAAGTTTTGTTTATCAATACTGTAGCTTAAGCTCATTCGTTAGAAACATATCACAATGTACTAAATATTATACAATACTACTGACAATCATGAATATATATATATATGTATATATATATATATATATATATATATATGTATACATATATATATACCCTACACCCAATTTTGAAAGAAACTCATTTACAATAAAAATCAACTGTTAAATAAAGGTAGCAAGTGATGTTAGTATTTTTATAATTTGCTTTATGTTGATGCAGGATGTTCACCTTTTTGTTTAAAAAAAATGTTTTCTTTAACTAGGAGAATTACTATATTACAAAATACATTGTATTTATATATATATATATTGTATTGTAAAAAGCTATTGTGTTTACACAATTCTATGAATAATATTGTAGTCAAGTAAGTCAACAAATATTTGAAGTTACCTCTAATTCTGTTCCATCATACATTTTTATGATGTATGGCTGGTACGCACAATCGTGCTGTGGGTCTTTAAAGAAATTCTCTTGAACAATTGTAACTGCACTGACATCATGTATATTTTTGATTTTTTACGTAAATCATCACATTAAAATGTGACATGTAAACAACCTAGTACATTTACGAACCATTTTGATAGATATAGCCATTGATGAGCAAACTGATGTGATTAATTACATAGAGATTGGATATGTCACAAGTGTACTACGGATTATGAACATACACAAGTAACAGTCGGACAAAAGCAGTTCCTGCTCTCGAAGCTGTCTGCGACGAAACGTCGACTCGAACGAGTTGGTCCCGCTTGTCAATACACGTTGCATTGCGGCTATTGTGATGAATTTAGGTTCCTGTTACGGAACATGGGGTCGCCTTATCATCTCTGGATGACATCATCGCAGCAGCCCGACCAAATTATTAAAGTATTTTCAAAAATCGAGCCGCCTTGTCGGAAGTAACTGAAATCTCTGAATCACTCAATGACGTTGACACTGACAGCGATAGCATATTAATACTATTACTCTATGATACAGTACGTTATACGTATAGATGTATATTTGACGTTGAAAATAATATGTGGGATTCTATATAATGTCATGAATGTGTTGTCCGTTGCCAATAAAACTCGATGTTCGGTCCGTGAATCTGAAATTATCGTTTGTCACCAGCGACAACGACAGTCTCAAAATATTCCTTTTTATATCGTCGTCATCATCGTACATGTCATAAACTTTACTGAGTGACGTCTATTGCCAATGGTTCATCGCAGTATGCGGCAACAGACCTACAAGTCCTCACATTTGCGACACAACTCTCCAAATCCGAATCACAAGAATCTTACTTCCATGTTTTCAGTGGTGAGACAGATTTGAGCTATGGCACGTATTACGTCACAGTACTATTCCAAGCGGCAGTCAGGCACACTGTTTCATTCGGGATTTCATTCGGAAATCGGTCAGATAGGCTGATTTTTACACATTAAACTGCGTGTATATGTTAACTAAGGAACCTGCCAGGTATTGAACCTGTCTAAATAGCGTCATGTTAGTATGTTATCTACATGGTTAAAATAGAACATTTATGTTCATGTCACCTTTAAGTAAACTATACTGGGAGTAGTGTATAAAAGGCTTTTATAATAATTTTGGAAATTCATTCATTCAATCACCAATGATGACTGAAAACAGTGTTTTTAAATATGCGTTACTTTTAAAGTTTTGTAATTTTATAACTTTATTTCCATCATACAATGGCCATTTAATTTGTCATCGAAACGGGAGTTCGACAGAAACAAATCCAATATCTTTTACTCTAAATTATGGATATAACAAATAATTATTGCACTCCCAGTACAAAATAAAACATGTTGTTACACTGATGCAATATATTTAAATATTTTGTCGACATGTTATTAAGCTCTTTACAGATCTATATTTTTCAAATTAAAATACAATTTTATGTAAATAGGAAAATACATAGCCACCTATGCTATTTTAATATTGTACATTACTTCATGTGATGTATAATGTTGTACTAATACTGCTTATGGAAATTGCACCTGGATGTATGGTGCCAACAAAACGGTTTCATTATTGAATGTTTCTCGGCTTCAATAAGGTTCTGTTATCTAAACGTTTAATTAAAACTAAACTTTAAAATGTATAGCCAGATGTACTTAGTGAACAGGAACATGATATTACCACAGGTGAGATTTCGTATGTTTTTATATTCCAAAAAAAAAACAATGCCAATCACTCAATCAATATGTCATCGGCGGCTTCGTGCGTTTTAAATCAATCCGTCTGTCATGAGCTGTCGCTATGTTCATTCTCCGTTTATTCCATATATTGTCCTTCTTTTCTTTACTGCATTGTGACATAAACGGCAGCTGGTCCACGTTTCCTGTTGATAATGTTATCGGTCACGACTCATTCGCATGGCAGTAGCTAATCCAAATACACAAAAGGTGACCATCAAAAAGAAAGCGAAGGATGACATCAGGAAGTACAATCAAGATATCATACAAGAAACGATTATATCATCAAAGAGCCTGAAGAAAGCAGGAACAACACAGGCATTAGGACGAGACATACTTACTACACTTCTAGACAAGCAGGGTAGAGAAATACAAAACCAAGATATGACGATGGAACGAAAAGAGGAATTCTACACCGAGCTATACGACAGTGAACAGAATACCATAATTCACACCCACCCGAAAGAGGTACCATGGATATGCGATAACACCATGGGAGGTGGAAGCACGCTAAGAAATATGAAGAATGAGAAGATAGCAGCCAGCGACCATATAAACATTAAAATATTAAAAGCAGGAGAAGATTCCATCTCGAAGAGACTGACTAAACTGTATACTAATAGTCCAGTAGAAATTGACAATGACCCGGACATTTTGGTTAAAAAGAATTTTTTTGTTTTAAGGTGACCAGTAGGGTTTCTTGAACTTCAAAAAAACAACCAAAATCAACCCTGTGGAACTTTGTTTTTACCCCAATCCTTGTTTTTGGGTATTTCGGTCCAATTTCAAGTAATATTTTTTGTTTGCGCTTGTTCATCATATTTAACTGTTTCATTTATTGGTTAATACATTTGTAAAGATATGTATACAGGTCTATTAAGCCACACATTAATGATGGAGTTTAATTAATCAATTAAGTAATTAACCAATTATTTTATTAATTAGTAATATATTTCTTATATAGCACTCCGTCCCAATGTTATTATGGGATTTAAATAATATCTTAACTAAGATCACATGAATGTCAATTATACCCCAAACAGTGAATGGTATAGCATTCAAACTTGAATATAACTAGGAGAGATCATAAATGTTCTATCTGTAATCTTCTAATACATCATTTGTTAAACATCATCATCAGCATTGTCATCATCGTCACTGTCAGGTAGCTGTACAAGAGTAGGGCCGTTTGCGCACTGTCCTTGACATTTGCATTGGACACTACAGGCAAGACGCTTCTTTGAGCAGTTGCAAGACACACACAAATTATATTGGCGCTAGCAAGAGCAACGGATCTCTTGTAGAAGATGTTCGGGTGCTGGTTCTTTGTCTGTGATGACGGGCACTACTGAGTGTGCGTCACATTGGAAGCCATACTTCTTTCCGTCCAATACCGTCTTCAGATTAATCCAAGTAGAAACCTGTAGGTGCACTCTGAGTGAATGGAAGTAGCATGCTCGACTTGTCGGTGGTATTTTTTCAATGGCGACATACTTTGATGAAATTATTTGCATGTATCGTAGATCATCGAGACTTACGTTTGAGTTGCTTTTGGTGTAAAGCGAAACCATATACCGCTCCCCAGCTGTTGCAATGTCGGGACTCGATGCTGTGTTACTGCCGAATATGGCAACGGATGTTCTCAGTTCTGTTGAAGATCCTAGAATTTTCATGTGTTTGACTTTGCTAATACCATATATAGCTGACGTTGTGTCACAGCCAGACGTAGCGTATGCAGATGGCAAGCACTTACACATTTCCTTTCCGAGAGCATGTTGACCAGCGCTGATACTTATCAGTGTTTGCTTTGTTTGCATGTAAATAGTGGACTTCTCAGGGGCATGGTAAAGCAGGATTACAAGCAGATCTGTATCATCACAATGGACACATACGTTCTTGTGAGATTCTGCAACTTCTAGGGTACATTTCGCAATTGTAGTACCCGCATCTCCTTCCTCGTCAGCTTGACGCACCTAGATACCTCCTTTCAGCAGGTAAGTAGAGAGGAGATTAATGAGATGCTGTTTGTTGTGCTTGTTTGAAAGAAAACTACTTTTGTCTGAAGGTACTGGAGTATTACGTCCAACCAACACATCGGCGGAAAGGATCTTGCCCAATTTACGTCGCTTCTGTTCGGTTTCCTTGGTTAGTTGCCTGAGATGATTTTGTCATATTGTTTGAGGCAATGTAAGTCTTTCTACATTTTTCATGGACATAATGATCACCTGCATTATTGGATTGTTCAGCCAACCCATCACCTTGTCGTTTTGACACCGCCACCAAAGAATCAATCCCTTTCTATCTTTCGTTTAGCCATCAGGGCACCACCTCCTTCTTGACAAATGACATATTGCTCCATATCAGCGACCCCTTCTTCAAAAAAGATGTATATTTTCTAGACAATCTTCATAATATGACTATGTGTACTATAATTATGGGTAATATGTTCAACAACAGTTGCTAACTTTACTTTGTACAATTACTCAAACAGAGATTTCGGATTTAGAATGCTATCTTACTAACTATGAATTCTTCACCAAAATATCAACCAAGATCTGCCGTTACGCCTTGGCTACAAAATTATGAACAATGTCATGTTTGGTTTTCCATACCACACATTTTCAAATCGCTCAAGCATAAATGTATAAGAATCCGTAACAATCATTACAGAAATTTACCATAACTTTTCTAACAATCTGTAAGCAAGTAATTAATACAATAGTTGTTATCTATTTAGAATATAGATCCATTGCATAAAGTGTCTTGAGGGGGTTTTCGAAAACGGTTTGTTCTATTAAGTATTACGAATTTTGGTCCAATTAATATATATGTGATAGTATTGCTCGTGTTTATGTTTTAATATAATAGGTATGCTGGTCGCGCCTGTATGTGGCTGCACCGCTGTAAGCTCCGTGCATATTTTGTATTTTTACCTGTTTTCGCGACAGCCGACTACGACATGGAGTTCCACAGGGCTGTGTTTTGGGCCCTCTGTTATTTTCTATATACTGTGCAGGTCTTTTTGACGTATTCGAGAAGCACGGTGTTCGCTACCATGTCTACGCTCATGACACCAAACTCTATGTCGATTTTCCGCAAAACGATTCTGCGTTTGCCGCCGACCGGATATCCCGTTGTGTGACTGACGTAAAAGCAAGGCTAGCGTCGCGCTACCTGCTTTTGAACGAGGCGAAGACAGAGGCGATACTGTTTGCAACACTAAACAACCGTGTTCCACAGCCACCGCCTCTTCCCATCGACATCTGCGGTTGCAACGTCAGCACTTCCGCCAACATACGTGACCTTGGAGTGCAGCTCGACTCCACGATGTCGATGGCCGCACACATTAGTCGTACCTTTCGGGCTGCCTACGCCCAACTACGTGGCATAGCGCGAATACGACCATCTCTCCCGCTTTCAGCGTGCAAGTCGCTTGTACACGCGCTAGTCACGTCGCGACTCGACTTCGGAAACGCGGCCCTGTATGGCATTACGGGAACCTTGTTGCACCGACTAGAGATGGTCCAGCGATCAGCTGCGCGTGTGTGACGTCGGCGTGACCAACACAGCATGAATACGAGAGCTGCAGGCTTGTGGCGCAAACTGCTGACCTTGATGCACGGCGCTGTGTATGCAAACACTCCACAGTACCTTGCCGACCGTATATGTGCATATGTTCCCTGTCGTAGTCTTCGCTCGGCCGACCAGTTTCTCATGGTTGTTCCTAGAGTTAACCTGGAACGGTACGGCCGACGCGCATTTTCATGTGTAGGTCCCACTCTCTGGAACTCTCTTCCACTAGAGCTAAGAAGCCAACGCGACTCTGGACTTTTTAGGAGATACCTGAAAACATTGATCTTTAATCAGGCTTTTTCGTAATTTATTCTATTTTTAAATACATACATATACATCTTAAAGTTGTGTATAGCCTACATAATAATCGAAATGTGTAGTTGTGTTAGCATATGTAACCCATGTATTGAAATATTATAACAACAACGTGTATTCTTACATCATGTTTTAGTTTGTAAACACCCCTGAATCTGCTTTGTAGAGATATGTGGTGTATAAATACATTTGACTTGATTTGATTTTAAAACATTGATTTTCGATACACAATGGTAAGATCTAATCTTGTGGCAAACACTTGATTTCTTATATTAGCGAGTTAACGGATATATAAAATACAAATCAACACAAATATCCTAACCGTTAACTTGCTGGCCAGTGGAAGTTAGTGCGCCGCCAAAACTCGTTTGCATAAATGTATGGACAACCAATAAAATAATCGTAAAACAAAAATTGGCTTTTTAACCAAAATGTCCGAGTTTGGTTAAAAATGTGCTGATTTCTACTGGACTATAAATGCTTATCAGAAAAATGAATATCCACCGCATGGAAGAACGAAAAGATGGTAATAATCTTCAAGAAGGGAAATAAGAAAGACTTAAGGAACTACAGACCGATGTGTCTGTTATGAACTATTATTACTTACTTACAAACTATTTACAAAAGATACTAACGATTAGGCTAGAGGAAACACTCGACGAAAATCAACCACGAGAGCAAGCAGGATTCAAAAGCAGTTAATCAACGACATACCACATACACGTCGTAAAGAAACTGAAAGAGAAGTGCCGAGAATATAATATCCCGCTTTGCACGGGTTTCCTCGACTACGAGAAGGCTTTCAATTCGGTACAAACTCAAGCAATACTGACCACCCTACAAGAACAGGGGATAGAATACGTGTACATCGCACTCCTAAAAGACATCCACACAAACAGATCAGTCCACCTACACAAAAAGAGCAACAAGATCAACACCAAGAGAGGAGTACGACAAGGTGATACCATATTGCCCAAGCTATTTATGGCAACACACGAAAGCATGTTCCAAAGACTGACCTTGGAAACCAGAGGCTTGAGGATAGACTGAGAATATCTCAGCCATCTTCGCTTCCTCGACGACATACTCATATGCACTTCTACACCGCAAGAACTACAAAACATGCTGCAGGAGCTAACTGATGAAAGTGAAAAACAATGTCTGAAGATGAACATCTCGAAGACAGAAGTGATGCTAGAAAATGACACACCAATATATATCAACACGACGCAGATAGAGAACGTTGAAAGCTACGTATATCTGGGAGAGCGATACAGTAACAGAAACAAAACCCAAGACAAGGAGATTCAAAGAAGAAACACCGCCGGCTGGACAGCATTCGCCAAACACCGCGGCATATTCAAGGGTAACTTTGGAACGTGCTTGAAGAGACAAGTCTTCAACTCATGTATACTTCCAGCGATGATATAAGACGCGGAAACATGGACCCTCAACATCCAGGCAAAGAACAAGGTAGCAGCCGCACAAACAAAGATGGAAAGAAATATGTTAAACATCACATATCGGGAGAGAAAAACAAACATCTGAGTAAGGCAGAACACAAAGATCATAGACGTGATAGAACAAATCAGAAGGCAGAAGTGAACCTGGTCAGAGCTCATCAGCAGACTACGAGATAACCGATGGACATCGCGTACCACAACCTGGAGACCTTACGAAGGGAACGATCTAGAGAAAGACCGGCGAGACGGTAGAAAGACGAAATAGACGAGTACTGGAAGTGCACCATCTGGCAGAGGATAGCGCAAGACAGGCAGATTTGGAAAGGACATGCTGAGGCCTTCGCCCAACCAAGGGACTCTACGGCTGCATAATGATGATGGTGATGATGACATATTCGTTACAACACTCGTTTCAATATACAACATTTTACTGTAAAGGTAAAAGTTAAGTTTTTATTCAGCGCAGTATCCAGTCCTTATGACACCCAAAGCGCTTAACACGTTAAATCATGTTCAATCAAACATCATCTAGACTTCTCTGGGAAGCATTCAGCCAGTCTGCAATTAATGCACGACAACTATTCGTACACAAATATTCACCACTATCAATAGCCAGGTGCTTATTTATACAGCTGAGTGAACTGGAGCAACGTAGAGTGATTGAATTTGCCCAAAGTTCGACACTGCTGCCCAATATTTGAACCCGGGTTAAGTCGATTGAAATGTCGATGCTCTCAAGTACTACGCCACTGGGCTTTGCTGTATACTAGATATTATTATTATTATTACTAGCATTTCTATAGCGCCATATCTCCGGGACCAGCCCGTTCATAAGCGCGTACACACATTATAAAACGTACATGGAAACAAATGTAAAAGTATATATGCCGGTAAATATAATAATTATTAAGATTTACAAGATTGTATATATATATAATGTAACTAAAATAAATGACATATATGCACAGATATTAAGATAATTAAGTAAAGGAATATATTATTATATATAAAATTGTACTAAAAAATAAATAATCATAAATATAATTAAAATATATTATACAATAGAAATAAATTAATTGATTAAATACATGTTCATAAAAAGTGTCGTCCAGCGCAGTTCCTCAGTCGAAGTACGCTTACTTAAATATATAAGTTTTTAGGCAAGTTTTGAATTTATTCAAAGTGTCTATAATTGTTATAGTGTTTGCCATAATAACTCAATAGCTATATAACACTACGTTGCACAGGAGCGAAGTATATGAACTATGAATAAGTGCCCGAAGCCTTTGGAATGGAGTCGCGCTCTACGTTCTGCCTAACATCGTGAGTCAGAACAATTAAACAGACTCTCTATTAACATATTGTCGCTCACAATTGACCAATAACTGGCGAGATCCGTCCTAGACAATCGTCTACGTAGGCCACTCTAAAGAGAAGTTTGTCACACGTGACCGCCGGTGTACTACTGGGCTGAGAGGTGCGACGAGTAATCCAGGAAAACGTGAAACACAAACGTAGTGGTTTATTGGCGCGGGTCATCATTGCGCGAGTCGCCGGGTATAGATTGTTTGTTTTTTTGGTTGTTTAGTTTGAATCAACAATGTTACGGAATTGT
This sequence comes from Paraescarpia echinospica, assembly GCA_020002185.1. Lineage (NCBI taxonomy): Eukaryota > Metazoa > Annelida > Polychaeta > Sabellida > Siboglinidae > Paraescarpia > Paraescarpia echinospica. Next base: position 782,532 of record CM034533.1, on the reverse strand, counting down.
GTAATAATAATAAAATACAACATTTATGTAGCGCCATAATTACATAGTAGAACACGTGCAGATTGATATATGGTGCACACAGCAATATTATAATGGATACCATAGAGATTATAACGTTTTTTTCTTGTACCCATTAACATATATGATGTACCGTTTTGTTGAAAAGTTAGTTACATATTAATATATAGAAACTATTTTGCAAAGATTCCAAATCAGGTATATTTCTGCAAATATATATATCGAACTTTGTGTCAGATTTAAAGTTTACTGTTTGTAGTCTGTTCCAGATAGGTACAACTCGATTACACAAATTGTCGTTGTCACATCTAGTTTAAAGGTTATCCGTCATCTTTAGTCGAAATGGTGGCAAGCATAGTTCGACCAGTTCAGCAATATAAACAAGTATCGAAATGGTGGTAAGGGCACTATGCAAGCATAGTTCGACCAGTTCAGCAATATAAACAAGTATCGAAATAGTCGCAGCCACGCTGCACGAGATAGAAATTGGTATAAACTACGTGGATTACCAGCGACGACGAAAAAAAGACGGTGTGGAAGGAATGGGCAGCAGGCTTGTTAAAAATGTAAATGCATTTGAATGCGCATTTCAATGTTGAGCATTTGAATTCGCACTCAAATGCCTCCGTGAAATTGTAAATGCATTTGCGTTTGCATTTGAATGCATACCTAACATTTGTGTTTGCATATGAATGCGATCCACAAACATTTGATTTGTCAAATGCACAATGAAATGCGAATCAAATGCATGCATAATTCTTTGAATAACTGTGAATCCACTTCCACAACGTGCTCTTTGAAAACGTGCTCTGTAATGAGCAGATTTTTGAATCATTGTCTGACCTGTGATGCGTGAACTGTGCGTTATGTATGGAACAGTATACTTCCACTATTTGTCTGTAACACCTTATAATAAATGTCCATTATTTGTCAGTCAAATAAGGTATTTATAAAATACTAAATTGGATCACAATAATGTTGGGACTGACGTGCCGTTGCTATGCCATAATGCAACAAAAAGCATGATTGCATTCTGCCAGGAAACTTTAGTCATATTAGTTAAGATGGTGTTATGCATGGGACATTTAGCATGTTTCATAAAACAGAGCACCACCGTCTCCATTATGTAGTGGGACTTACTGGTTACAGTAATCATGTATTACTGTATTTATTTAAAGTATTTGTATATTTTAGGTTGTTTCTCCAAAAGGAAAACGTTAATATAAAACCAACATATTTTATATTAATTAAAATTAATTTGTAAAAGTGTAACTAATACATTTGCGGTTGCATTTGAATGCGTTCCTGGAATATGGCATTTGCATTTAAATCAAGTGAAACTTTTGCATTCAAATGCGTTGACATGTATTTGTTAACAAGCCTGATGGGCAGATATCGAGATAGGCTTCTTAGTATAGTTGAAGCTGCTAGAACAGCACGCACTCGACGTCAGGAACGAGGAGGCGCATCGGACAGGCGCCAACAATCACTCAACCAGCGAACTGAGGACAGTCGTTGTAAAGTCGAGAGTTGTAAACAACGAAACATGATTCTACAGGCGCCTCACAACTAGAAGTCACGACGGGTGTTTGTGAACGAGGATCTCTCGCAACGGGTGATGGCGAGGAATAAAGATGTGTGGCCGAGGGAAAGACATATCTTTCGTAGGACAAACTCTTGGTTAGGGATCGAACGTAGACTTATGTAGTATAACAACCCACACGTTAGCGAACAGTGGCAATGGCTAATCATGGTTTACTTTTCCACACCGTGTTGACGATGATGAATTTCATAATTTCATTCTACAAACTATTATATTGCATTTAATATTACGTAAAAACCCAGTGCATGCAGCATGTTCCGACATTACTTTTCAAACACGCGAACACGATGATAAGTATGTTTTAGGCAGACCGGGAGACCATACGAAATATACTGATCCACACAATCATGTTTACGACAATTTTTTTTATTTGTATTAAGCAAAATATTACGGTGATCAGCAGTTTGTATGTAGCGTCAAATCATAGAGTCACCTTTATTATATTAATATATAACGATTGTTTTTATTTCACATTTCAGATAATTTCAGAGACCTGGTTTATTTTTTTCATTAATGCGGGTTAAGATATATAACTATTTTGTGAAACAGTTGTTTATAGATGTTTCGCTAAGTAAATATATTTTTATGTGGTAAATTTTATATCTATCTCCTAAAACAGGAAAACACAACGCGATAAAGCGATCTACTTACTTACATATGTAGGATACTTACTGGAATTGTGTGAATTGTAGATTGGTTGGAACGCTGTACGAGGGTGGAACTACAAGTCTGACATTGGCCTTGATTCAATCAGGATAACAGTTGGAATACCATGCAACCATCCTGGAAGTATGTCTTATTTGTGGGTGATAATGGCAACGCGTGTGTGAGTGTGTGGGGGGTGTGCGCGTGTGGGTGTGAGGGTGAATATGTGTGTATGAGTGTGTTTGTGTCTGTGTGCATCAATGTGTGTGTGCTTGTGTGTGCTTGTGTATGTGACTGCCTGTGAGCATGTATGTGTATGTGTTTGTATGTGTTTGTATGTGTGCGCGTGTGCGCGTGTGCGCGTGTGTGTGTGCATATCTCTATATATGTGTGTGAGTGTGTTTATGTATGCTTGTTATTGTATGTGTGTTGTTGTAGTTGTGAGCGTATGTGTGTGAGTGGGTGTGTATGTGTGTGCGCGCGTGCGAGTGTGGGTGTGTGCGTGAGTCTATATGTGTGTTATTGTCTGTGTTGGTTTGTGTGTGTGTGTGCGTGAGTGTGTGCATGTGTGTGCGAGAGTGTGTGTGTGTGTGTATGTGTGTGTGTTTGTTTGTGTGTGTGTTTGTGTGTGTGTTTGTGTGTGTGTGCGTGTGTGTATGTGTGTGTGTTTGTGTGTGTGTTTGTTTGTTTGTGTGTGCGTTTGTGCGTGTGTGCGTGTGTGCGTGTGTGTGTTTATGTGTGTGTGTTTGTGTGTGTATTTGTTTGTGTATGTATGTTTGTGTTTGTGTGTGTTTATGTGTGTGTGTGTGTTTATGTGTGTGTGTGTGTGTGTGTGTGTGTCTGTGTGTGTGTGTGTGTGTATGTGTGTGTTTGTGTGTTTGTTTGTGTGTGTATATGTGTTTGTATGTTTGCTTTGTGTGTATATGTGCGTGTGTCTCTGTGTGCGTGTGTGTGTGTTCGTTAGTGTTGTGTTTTGTGTGTGTGCGTTTGTGTGTGTGTGTGTGTGTGTGTGTGTGTGTGTGTGTGTGTGTGTGTGTGTGTGTGTGTGTGTGTGTGTGTGTGTGTGTGTGTGTGTGTGTGTGTGTGTGTGTGTGTGTGTGTGTGTGTGTGTGTGCTTGCATGCATCAGAATGTACAGTTATGTCAGCAAATGACCGTGAGCAGGGAGTGCGATCACAGCTGTATTACTATTGATGTTGTTCTGATGTGTGTTGCATTCGTGACTCTTTGCATTTGTTGCTGAAACTATTCATGCTAAACGCTTCTTTGTTTGTTTGCCGTACGCGTCAAACAAGGCACCACTGCAGCAGGACCTGCGACAACCACACAGCTACCCAGCTGGCGTAAGACATATTAATCCTGTTTTGTTCGTGGTGCAATGCTATCTTTCCAATTCAATTCGCCCAGATATGCTTCCAAAGAATATATTATCAAGTCGAACGAAACAAGTATGTAACAATCAAAGACCTTTTTTCCGTACGCACTAAACCCGTGTAATTGCAATGTCACATGACCATATTTTGGCAGCAATTTCGCGTCCAAGAAAGTATAGGAAATGTGTCTAACTAATTATGAAAACGCTTAATTGTTTGATCGAAATTACTTTTGAAATATAATATGTTATGTTGGTGAATCTTAAAACTGTTACAACATGGGTAATTGCATTAACACCACTCCGCATAGGCAAAGACACGGTTAATTGTTTTCCACAAATTGTACATTTCTACAATATCAACATCGTCTTTTGGCGCTGTTAAAATATTATATTTGAGTTAACCTATACTTTTGAATGTTATAGTTAACGAATAGGATCAAACTATGCCGCGAGAGCATTAGTAACATCAATAATTATTGACACTACCAATGAAATCACTTCACAAAATATATGCTGAGACAAACAAAGCATAAAACTAATCAAAGTGTTAGAACACTGTATCAGACAATGAATGTAATAACCTAAACTGTAAATAGAAAGTAGTGTTGTTTAGGTGTGGCAGGAAATGCCATGTATGGTAGGCGAAGTAGGCGTGTGTTGAGTTGTTTCCTTAAAGCTATTAGTGTTCCTGTCAGTCGCTCATATTTCGGCAAGTTATTCCACATTCGTAGCCTGACGCTGCGTCATTGCTGTGTCATTTCGCTTTATTAGTCACTGTCACTTTGATAAATGCGGTGTCACGTGCTGATCGTATTGCACTTTACACGCATCATAACGAAAATTGGATACCGCGTGAGCCACACATGGGACAGCTTGTTTAGGTGTTATATTATTTCTTTCAGACGGGTTCATGTCCTGTGACATAGAAACTAATTTAAACCGTTGGTGTCACATTAGACAAGACTCTGACGACGATTTTGACTGGGTACCAATGAGTTCAAAGACGCCGTCCAGTCGTCACTAATACAGACGCATCGGCGGCAGACGTTATCCGATGACTGGCATCGGGAGCGCCAAGTCAGGAAGTACTACTTGTACACGGAGGCGTCGGGATGACGCGAGGGAGATGTGGCAAGGTAGTCAATGTAGAACAAACGCAACATTCTAACAACTTGGTTGACAGGAAAAAGTACTTAGTCTCCGGCAACCACTGGTTTGGTTGAACATTCTCCTTCTTCTCCTTCTTCTCCTCCTCCTACTTCTTCTGCTTCTTCTCCTTCTCATTCTTCTCCTTATTCTTTTTCTCTTCCTCCTTCTTCTTTACCTCCTAATTCTTCTTCTCCTTCATCTCCTCCTACTTCTTATTCTCCTTCTTCTCCTTATTCTTCACCTTCTCATCCTTCTTCTCTTTTCCTCCACCTCTCCTCCTTCTCCATCTTCTTCTCTTCCTGGTCATCCTCCTCCTTCTTCCCCTTCTTCTCCTCCTCCTCATATTTCTTCCCCTCCATCTTCTCCTTCTCCTCCTCCTCTTTCTGTTTTTTTCGTGTTCTCCTTCTCCTTATTCGCCCTGTTCGTCTTCTTCCCTTCTTCTCCTTCTTCTGCTCGTTCTTCTTCTTCTAATTTTGTTCCCTCTTCTTCTTCGTTGTCCATATAAGTATATAATCCTACATTGGAGCTACATCGCTCTGTAGTGATGATACACAACGTTGATGAAGTTGGTGATTATATAACATGGATACATTTGGTAATTATATGATTATATAACATGAATACATTTGGTAATTATATGATTATATAACATGTATACATTTGGTAATTACATGATTATATAACATGGATAAATTTGGTAATTATATGATTATATAACATGGATACATTTGGTAATTATATGATTATATAACATGGATGTGGTGCAGGTTAAAATAATAAAAATGGTTAATTTCCGGATAATAATTGACTGTAGCGCTGGCTAAAAAAGATACAATATGAAAAGTCTATTAGTCGAGGTGCCATTTTTGGAACCTGGAAATGGTTGATAGTGTAAGGTTTTTTTGCTGAATCATGTAATTTATGGGTCCCTCAACTCAAATCAGTGGGATGGCAACGCGCCATCCTTGGGCAACAAGTGGGAGCCAGGCAAATCCAAGATGGCTGCCGTGAACCTAGGTTAAATTAGAAAATGTGTTACATCTTTGCACTAGAGCATGCTAGGAACATGATTTTGTTGTCTATACACATGTTTTGGCATATGAGGAATGCAATGAAACCATTTCTAATTATGTCCGACTATGTTCACATGACAACAATTCTAAATGGCCTCCATTTTCACCGAAAATAGCCAAAAATTGAGCATAACGTTTGATTGGTTTATGCTAGAGACATGATTTTGGTGTCCATCCTGGTGTTTTGCCATATCAGGAATTCAATAGAACCATCTCCAATTATGCCTGCGTATGAGCACCTGAACAAAATTCAAAATGGTCGTAATTTTTACCGATAAAAAAACAAAACGACCATGAGTTTTGATTGGATGATGCTAGAAACATGATTTGTTTTGGTGCATAATGAGTTCATTGGAATTTTTTATGATGATTTTGTATTTATGTGACATGGCAATGAAGCTGTTGTTAAAATAGGGACGTTTGTAAGATGAAATTTATTTACAGTTCTTCAATTGCAATTATCAGTCATCTGATGACTGAGCTACGAGCATGGTAATAGCTATACATACATGTAAATGTATATGGCTACTTCTGATGAGAAACATACTAAAGCTTTGCAAAATGACATGCAGTAATCACGAATAAATCTGTATCATACATGTACAACATTTAAAAGTACAAAATTCAAAGTTCAAAGTAAGAAGTACTCAATTATAAATTTGCTGAAACACAATGAAACACAATTTGAGAGCATTTTTTGTAATGGGACGTTTCATTTGGACATTGACAATGTGTATATCATTAATCAATTCAAAACCAACATAGAAAAGTTTAGTTCCGCCATTCTCTCTCATCCTCCTCTTCTATTTCCTCTGAACTATCACCTTCTTCCTCATTATCATGTCTAGCGTCATTCCCATGCTCATCATGTTTGGTGAACGGGTTGAGGCACATGGCTTCACCAACACAGAAGCAGTACGGTGTGCAGGACAATCCTGCAAAACGACAGCTACATGCATGACTGCTGCAAGTGTTCCCTACAGCTTTACACTTACAGTTGATGACGTCCATAAGGGTAGGGGGGCTGCTGGTCCTCTTGCGATGCATGGAGTTGGCACACTCCATGCACCAGTGACAAACTCCCATCCATAATCAGCGATATCAACCACGGACGGAGTCTGCTGATCTGCTGCCTTCCAGAGCATGACTTGGTAGTGAGCTCGCAGGATGCGGTAGGCCAGATTAGCGTCTGTCGGAGGAAGAGTCTTGATACATGCAGCTTTCTCTCTGGTCCTTTTAGAGTAGAGCGCATACCTGGCAGAAGGTATGCTTGTGCCTTCAGCAACACCATACAGTGAGCAGATGAATTTCCGTCTAGTCTCCATCAACTGTTCGAGAGTAGCGCCGTCTTCACCAAAGACAGTGTAGAGGTCAAAATGGTCAGCAGACTTCAATACCATTTTGAATTTTGGTCAGGTTTTCGTAGTCGGACATCATTGGAAATGGTTTCATTGAATTTCTGATATGGCAAAACATCGGGATGGACACCAAAATCATGTCTCTAGCTTAAACCAATCAAAAGTTTTGCTCAATTTTGGCTATTTTCGGTGAAAATGGCGGCCATTTTGAATTGTTGTCATGTGAACATAGTCGGACATCATTGGAAATGGTTCAGTTGAATTCCTCATATGCCAAACGTGTATAGACACTAAAATCATGTTCCTAGCATGCTCTAGTGCAAAGATGTAACACATTTTCTAATTTAACCTAGGTTCACGGCAGCCATCTTGGATTTGCCTAGCTCCCACAAGTTGCCCAAACATGACACGTTGCCATGCCACTGATTTGAGTTGAGGGACCCATAACCTACATGATTCAGCAAAAAAACCTTACACTACCAATCATTTCCGGGTTCCATACTGAACATAATAGGGCGGCAACTCGACTATAATTATGGTCAGTAATGTGACTACGCACTCGGGCAGCTGGTTTCATAGGCTAATGCCAGTTATGTTAACATTGTTGGCGAAATGTTTATTAGGGCAATACTGCCTGTTTAAATCGATATGATTTGACAATACCGTTTTTCGTTGGTTTACATTCACGCTAATACATACATACGTGCCCACACGCACGCACGTACGCTAATACACACATACTTGCCCACATGCACGCACGTACGCTAATAAGCATACAAAACACGTATGAATATACAAGTTCAAAAAGGCACACACATGTACAGACAAACACGTACTCGAAAACACATACACATGTACACTCGCCAACATATACACATGTACACTCGCCTACTCATACACATGCACACACATTCACACGTGCCCAAACATACACATGTACTCTTGCCCACACATGCATATGCACACTTGCCCACATATACTCATGTACACTCGCCCACAAACACACATGTACACTTGCCCACACATACACATGTATTCTTGCCCAAAGATAGACGTGTACACTCGCCTTCACATACATACGTACACTCGCCCACACATACATATGTACATACGCCCACACATACACATGTACACTCGCCCACGCATACACATGTACTATCTACCCTTGCTCGCACATACATGAAAACGAGCACGCACGAACCCGCGCGCGCTCACATAAGCACACGCAATTACTGAAACAAACAAATTGTACGGATCAATTATTCGCCGGAACAATTCACTCGCATTGTTCTCTCGTAGACATCGTTCAAATAATCAAATTATCGGCGAAGTGGATATGCTTCCTATCAAAACTATTAAACAATGTGTACAGGTTTGTGCTTTACGGAAGATTCTTTCTGTATGCGCTGGGACACTATTGCCTGCATTTCTCATACTGCCTAAATGGGTTTCACATGGGCAAACTACGCGTCTTTACCAAAGAGAAAAAACGGCGGTACAGGTGGACTATGTCCGGAGACCAAGGCGCCGGTTGGCACGAGGCCGTAGTCCAAATAGATACGTGGTCATCGCCACAGGTAGTGTATGTGGTACACTTCATGTGCGTCCGTGTTGCAACGATGGTGTGCTTAATAATAGCATTCGTACTGCTGTCGGTAGTTTTAATGAACAGATAACGGCACTCTCGGGTTATACAAATACTGTTTGGTCCTCTTTATTATAATGATGTTCTTCATATTATATTGACCAAGTGTAGTGCGCCTAGAGCACCGCATCTATCTATACAATATGTTATTATAAGGGTGAAGGCATAGTGTATTGCCGATACAATGTTCGAAAGGTAAATAATTCGACATTGAAGTAATCATATTGTAAACGAAAAGCATTAATAAGTTTCGAGAAAAGACGGAGGCCCCTATATCTTCGCTTCTTTAATAAGGTATTTAAAAAGATTGCCATCCAGATAATTAACTCTAGGTGGCAGGTGGACAAGGAAGCCCTTTAGCTTTTCGAGAGTCAAACCCTTTAATCTATGTGTATCCCGCCCGTCTGAGGTATGCGTCGATTTTATTTTTAAACATATTCACGCTGCTAGCACACAAACAATCAGCAGATAATCAGTTCCATTCATTTAGAGTCCTTTGTGAAAATGAAAACTTTCTTATATCTAATCTACTCTGCTCCTTTCCTAATGTAACTTCATGTCCTCTAGTCCTTCTACCTTTCTTAACTGAGAAAAATATTTCTATCAATATTTTCATAACCATTCAATATTTTAAACACTTCTATCTGAACTCCTCTCAATCTCCTGGTCTCTAGTGTTGTTAAACCGCATTTTTAGGCGTATTTCGTAACTAAGATCCCTAAGTTTTGGTATCATTTTAGTTGCTCTCCTCTGCACTCTTTCTAGCATATTTATGTCCTTCCTGCGATATGGCCACCACGCTTCAATACAATATTCTAAATGAGGCCTAACTATTGTTTTGTACAGCGGTATTAGTAGCTCGTTTTCCTTATACGATATGTTTCGCCTAATTAATCCAAGGACTTGATTTCCCTTTGAAGCTGCAATTCCGCACTGTTCTGAAACCTTTATATCAGCACTAATGGTTAACGCTAAGTACTTTTCTTTTACAGTAATACTTAGAACAGTACCCCCCATTGTATATTCTACCTGTGCTGTCTATCTCCATCACTTTTAATCCTTCTCAACACTTTTTTATCGTCCGCAAATTTCAACACCTTGCTTGTTATTTCATCATCCAAATCGTTGATATATATTACGAATAATATAGGTCCTAATACTGATCCCTGTGGTACCCCACTCAATACCGATTTCCAGTTTGAAGCCTCCCCTTCAACTACTACACGTTGTCTTCTGTCAATCAGCCATTGTTCTATCCAGTTTATTATACTATTGCATATGCCATGGGCCTTTATTTTCAGCGGTAATCTTTGATGTGGTACTTTGTCGAAAGCTTTTTGAAAATCTAAGTACACGATATCTACTGGTGATCCCTCATCTACCCTCTTAGTGATGTCTTCAAAAAAACATAACAAGAAAATCCACCATGTGATCTTTAATTAGTCTTTCTAATAATTTACAAATCACTGATGTTAAACTCACTGGTCCATAGTTATCTGACTTGTTTCTCGAACCTTTTTTAAATAACGGTATAATGTTCGCTTCTTTCCATTCTAAAGGAACCACTCCCTCTTCTAATGACAAATTGAAAACTGTTGCAAGCGATACGCTAGTTTGTTCTACAATTTCCAATAGTAGTTTGGGTGGAATACCATCCACTCCAGGTGATTTATTATCCTTCATAGCCCTTATTGTTTTAGCTACCATTTCCGGGGTTACAATTAATTTTCCTAAATAGTCAGAATCTGCCCCCTTGAACTTAGCCTCTGGTACTGGCAGTGAATTAATATATTCTCTGGTAAACACTGAACTAAAGTACTCATTCAGGTCTTCTGCCATTAAGAATCCCTCTGATATTATATTTCCAGCACTATCTTCTAGAGGACCGACCGTATCTTGAACTTTCTGTTTGCTTCGACCATACGCATAACAACTCTTGCTGTCATGTTTTATATTACAAGCTAATTGTTGTTCATAGCTTCTCTTTGAATTTCTAATTTCAGCTGTAGCTTGGTTAAGTGTTTCTTTATAACTGTTGTAGTCTTCATCATTTCCAGTACATCTATATGACTTCCACATCATTTGTTTACACATAATTTTTCTAATGGCTTATTTCGATAAGTGTTTCTTTTTGGACCTTTTCCCTTGTTTTTTGAAGAGTACAAATTTATCGACTATGCATTTAATTTCACTCTTTAATATATTCCAGCATTCTGTTGCTGTCTTATTTTTCAGTGTGTTATTCCAGTCTATCTTTGCTAAATATTTCCTCATGTCCTTATACATTCCTTTGAGGAAATTTCTCCTATACTGCTTTTTACTATTCTTTTCTGATTTTACTTTGATGATAAAATGTATCTGGTTGTGATCGCTACTCCCCAGTGGCTCACATATCTTGACATTGTCAACTAATTCATTCTGTGAGGACAAAACTATGTATAACACATTCTCACCCCTGGTTGGTTCTAGCACATGTTGAGAAAGGAAAGTATCTTGAACTAAAACTAAAAACTTGTGGTCCTCACTCCCCATACTCTGAAGAGATTTCCATTGTATGTGCCCGTGGTTAAAATACCCCATAATAATACAGTCCCGTTTGCTTACTTCCCTTATAGCTTTTTGTATTTTTTCATTCTCTTCTATGCTTATGTTTGGACTTCGATAAACTAACCCTACTGTTAACGTTGAGTTTCCTGTAACTATGTTACACCAAACAGCTTCTTCGCAATCTGCTTCTCTTTCTAATTTTATTTCATTAGCCTGGATAGATTCTTTAATATATAAAATAACTCCACCTCCCTTTCTTCCTATTCTATCTTTTCTAAACATTACATATCCTGTCAGTCACAATTCAGCATCTGATATATCGGTGGTGGTCCAGGATTCGGTTATACCTATTATATGAGGGTCAATATCTTCTACCATAACGTTTAGTTCATTTCTTTTGTTTATTATATTCCTTGCGTTTAAACAAACACATTTATATCCAGCTTCAGAAGAGTTTTCCATACATTATTAGCTGATTTATTTGTGCTGTCTTTATCTATGCCTCCATTTTCAGGCTTTTCTGTGAGTCCCCTCTGCGAATCTAGTTTAAATAGATGCAACCTGTCCCACTGTCAACACATCGCAGCAGGTTCTCTGAGAAAACTGCTGCCCCCTTTCCACTAAGATGGAGGCCATCTCTCGTGTACATATCTTCCCTCCCAACTAAGTATCCCCATACATCTGTGAATCCCACCCCCTCATCTTCACACATCTGCTCAACTAGTGCGTTGATCGCCATGCTCTTGCAGTTTATATACGTTGCCCCCCTTCCTCATATTACTGGCAAAATTCCTGACAGAAATTGTTCAACTCTTGTCTTCTTTAGCTTCCTCACTAACTGTCTATACTTCCGTACTATCGCAGTTGTTCCCTCCCTGTCTGCATTAATTGTTCGTACATGTACCAGTATAGACCCCCATTGCCATGTCCCAATACCTTCTCTACCCTGTCAGTCACATGTTCAATCCTAGCCCCCGGTAGACAAACAACGACATCTTTCCCATAACTCAGTGTCTGGTCCGTCTTTCTGATAATGGAGTCACCCATAAACATCCTCTATTTCCTCATTGTCCCCTCAATCACTGCCTTAGAATAGCTCCTTCTTCGGTTTGCATCTGTCTGGTTGTTGTCTTTTCCCCTTGTCGTCTTCTCTCCTGTCACATTCTCTTCCGATCCATTCTTTCCTGTCACTTTTTCTCTTGTCACCTTTCCTCCTGTCAGCGTCCCTTTTGTCGACTTCTCTTCTATCACATTTGCTCTCACTTCCTTTCGTCCCTTCATCTTTCCTCCCAACTCATTTTCTTCTCTCCTCTCCCGGCCCATCTTCCCTCCCTCCTTCTCTACGTTCACTTTCTTCCCTGTCACCTTCACACTTGTCACGTTTTCTGTTGTCGGTTTTCCAATTTCTTCCCCTCCAATCACCTTCCCTCCTCTCAATATCCTTTCCTCAGTTTTCTTGCAACTTCTATTCTCCTTCAGTCTTGCAGTATTTTCACCTCTCTCCCTGTCCTCTCTCTCCATTCGACCTGCCTCCTTGATAATTCCCATCTCCATTTCCTTCACAATATCTGTCAACCTAACTATCTCCTTCTGCAGACACTCCACCATCCAACACCCAATGCACTGAAAGGTGAATCCTTCCTCCATGGTTTCTGCCCATGACTTCCCACAGCCGGACAATGCAAAATCTGCCCAGCTGTGGCAGTGATCGCACACCAAGTGTCGCTTTGCCTTGACTTGCCGCTTGCAAGGCGCCATATCCCGATCAGATTTATTTAATAACTTAACTAACTTAGTCTTTATAAAGACTGTTTCCTGTGTACTACAGCACACTTTAGGTTACAAATTTCAATTACGCAGCCAACTATTTATCCTGACACGAACGCTAACATTACCGGTAGTGACCTAATTTAAATACAATCAATTACGTTACGTTAGGCTGCTTTATTTATTTAGGTTACGCCGCCCGACTATCGCCCATGCTTAATTTTAACAACAATGCTACCTAATCAAAATATCTAGCAAGTACTGGCTTACACAGATATTATCTTATGTAAGTAGTTTGATGGTTGTTACTTTATCTCCTATATATTCTACCACATAATCAGGTTTGTTAAATCTTGTTTACAAATTATCGAAGCCTAAGTGAGTTACCCTATTATCACTCACTATATTAAGGTATTCTAAAATACTATAACTAACTAACTTTAAGCACAACTGCTACTCAATATATGTTTATTGCAACTTTATGAATGATATTAAGGCAAGAATAATACTTATCAATCAGTAATTCCACTTGTTTATCAACTTTTCTGCACCACCAATTTCTACGATCTATCTCCGCCAAATATAGCCTCGAAGTGGCTTTACACTTTACTCCCAGGCAGATCTTTTCAATCGAACATCGACTTCTCTGGGAAGCATTCAACCACATTGTAATTACTGCGTAAAGACTATTCGTACACAAATACCCACAAGTGGTGGCGCTGCGCTAGTAGCGACACTGTCTGCCATGCCCTGGTGCTGTTTTTTCCCTATGGGATTGTGTTTTATGGATGGTGTAGTGCTGTGACTTTACAGGATAGTGTCCGAACGTGTCAGGAGTGTAGCGGTGTGTGTACGGGTGCTGTTGATGCTGGCTTCCTTCACATGTGGATAGTTTTCTGACGGCGGCTCAGCCAGTCAAGCCCCGCGCCATTACAACATGGCGACCCTGCTTGCCTTGCGCTCATCACCCGCATCCAGAGTGAAGCCGATGATTGACTTGCCATCAGAGTTGAAGATAAGGAGAAGGGGTAAGAGAGGAGGGCTGAGGGTCAGAAATAAACGCAGACAGTTTAAAACGTATTTGCCGTCAGTGAATCAGGGCGATGTGCAATCTTTGAAGAACAAGATGGAGGAACTACACGCATGGGTACAACACAGGGAGGAGTTTAGAATTGCCAGCTTGATGTGTTTAACAGAAACTTGGTTAGGCGATACTGTTCCGGACGGACATGTTGAACTTGAGGGATTTTCAATGTACAGGGGAGACAGAACAAGGGACTCAGGAAAGAAAGGCGGAGGGTGTGTGTACTTTTTTTTAATCAGAAATGGTGTCACATAAACAATGTCACTGTCAAGCACAAGCATTGTTCACCGGGTGTAGAGATGTTGACCCTTGGTATGCGGCCCTACTACTTGCCCCGCGAGTTTACGCACGTGCTGTCGGTGACAGCGTATGTGCCACCGTCAGTCAGCCAGAGCCAATGACGCAGCAGAGGCGATTGCCCAGCATGTGCATAACCTACAAACCAGCGCTCCGAACTCGCTCATTATTATCACGGGGGACTTTAACCACTGTAACTCTAAGAAGGTGCTGCCCAAGTTTAACCAGCACGTCACTTGTGTCACAAGAAAAGACAAACCTCTAGACTTGTTTTATTCAAACGTTGCAGATGCATACCGGTCTGTTCCGTTGCCGCCGCTAGGACGTTCTGACCACAGTTTGGTCAATCTGCTTCTCCGTTACAGACCCCGAGTGCAACGCGAACCACCCCCTCACCAGAACTATGTTAAACTGGTCCAGCCAGTCACTCGACACATTGAAAGGGAGTTTGGAATGAACCGACTGGGATATGTTTGTTGACATGTCGAGTGGCTTGTGTGAAGTGACAGACTGTAACATATTACATTTCCTTTTGTGTGGACAATGTGATCCCTAAGAAAACTGTCAAAGTTTTTGCCAATAACAAACTCTGGGTTACAAAAGAAATCAAACAGGTTTTGAATAAGAAAAAGAACGCATTTGAAGAGAAAAGAATGGGTGACTTGAAATAAATACAGAGGGAGGTCAGGTATGTGATCAGGAAGGAGACAAACCAGCATAAGAGGAAGATAGAAGATTGTTGTACGGGCAATAACATGAAGATGGCATGGGAGGGGAATCCCGGTATGAACATTATGAGTGGGTACAAGGGGAAGTAGGGTGGTGATGAGTGGAAAAGCAAGGGAACAGTGAAGGATCCCAAAGGCCTGAATGATTTTTATGCCAGGTTTGATAAGCATGATTTTAGTAAAGAGATGGTCAGTTTTAAGGAGAGCTTAGTCAGTCATGCTCTGGGGCGAGATCATGGTGACCCTATTCAGGTATCCAAAGAGGAGGTGATAGAGCAGTTCAAAAGGGTTAATGTCAATAAAGCGGGAGGGTCTGATGGGATGAAACCAATTATCCCGAAGCAGTGTGCGGAACAGCTGTGCTACATTTTCACTGTTATTTTCAATCTCTCTGGCTGAGTGCAAGATTCCACATCAGTGGAAAACTTCATGCATTATACCCAAACAAAGAAACGGTCTGTTCAAGCAATGAATGACCTGCGTCCAGTTCCGCTCACTTTTGTGGTTATGAAGGCTTTTGAAAGGCTTATCCTCATCAAACTCAATGAAGTTGTTGCTGATTTTCTGGACCCGTGGCAGTTTGCATATAGAAGAAAGAGAGGTATTGAGGATGCAGTTCTGTATTTGTTAAACAACATTTATTCTCATTTAGAACAACCTGGTGTTTATGTTCTTTGATTTTAGTAGTGCCTTTATAACAATACAACCTCATTTAATGGCAGAGAAACTAATGAGAATGAAAGTTAATTCACCCATTGTCTCGTGGATACTGGACTATTTGACAAAGAGACCGCAGTATGTGAGGACTGGACCAAACGTGACCTCTGACACAGTGAGCACGAACACAGGGACCCCCCAAGGGACAGTTCTTGCACCATTCCTCTTCTCCCTATACACAGCTAACTACAGAAGTTCTAGTGACTCATATCCCATGTCCAAATTTGCTGACGATACAGGACTGACTGGACTCATTATTGATAACGACGAGACAGATTACAGACGAGAAATGAATTATAGAGACATGGTCATCAAAGGAGAAGTAGTGGAAAAGGTGGACGAATACACGTATTTGGGCATAGTACTAGACAGCAAACTGTCATGGAAGCCAAACACTGATGCAATTATGAAGAAACTGCATACTCGGTTGTATTTCTTACGGAAACTAAGATCTTTTAATGTACGCCAAAAACTGCTGCAAATGTTTTACACTTCAACGGTGAACAGTGTGCGTTACTTTGATGCAGTATGCTGGAGTAGCAATATCAGCAATCAGGACAGGAACAGGCTAGAGAAATATATCAGGAAAGCAAGTGGGATTATAGGGAGGGAACAGGTCACTTTCATATCCACACATGAAAGACGGATAATGGACAGAGTACAGACGATTTTGGCAAACGATACCCACCCATTCAGACCTGAATTTGACAGCAGACGGACAGACGGGAGTAACATATATAGATACACGCACTAGAACCACACGCTATAGGAATTCATTCATATCGTCTGCAATACACATTTTCAATGCACAAATATATGCTGATGTTGCTGCTCCGGCTACTGTCTTCAATGCATACAGTGTGTGGGTATGTGGATGTGATACTTATAGTAATAGTAGTTGATTTTTGCATGATTACTCTGAATGCTTGAATTGAGCTGGTACTGCTGTAAAATACTTGTTTATATTACTATTTTTATGTATAAGTGCGTGAGGGTTGATTTTGTTTTGGCACTATTTTGTACAGCTTAGTGAAATGGAGCAACGTGATGGAAACAGTTTACCAAACAACTCAGAATCTCTTGACTGAGGGTCCGAAGCTCTAGCCACTACACATACTATCCCTTACACATGTTATGACTACATGTAAGTATGAATAAATCATTACCCTAATATGACTCCACACAATGGCAGTAACAATCGGTAGATCGTCTTATAACTTTATTGCGCCCATCTGTGTTACCGGATATGCACGTCCTTACCTAACTGGTGTCGAATCTTGTCGAGTGCATTCCTACCAGCTGAGCCACTGATTTCGGGTCCACTGCAGCCGAATGTATCTTTATTTGCCGCGGGTCACTGGCAGAGATTTCCACCTTCCTTCTGAAGGGCTGGTTGTCGTTCAATCTGTCATCAATGACTATATGTACGCATATTGCATGGTTACCTTGACAGTCACTGGGCACCAGACCTTCGATCGTTTGTTGAAGATTCTACGAAACGATAAATTTGTGTTATTTCTGCTGACTTGGGATACACATTTTTTCTCAGTGTTTTTCTATAGTTACCAATACATAGTTCAATGCTGCTAATTACTGTATATATTCTGTTCTACCTTTTTGATAACGTTTGTTTTTACACACAGGAACAAAGGTGGCAAGTTTCTAAAAACAACCATGGCCATCAAATTTTAATGCAAAATTACTTTTGATTAATGATGTCATAATAAATGGAGTCATAACATGTGTGACCAAGTGACCACCCACATGTGTGACCAGGTGACCACCCACATGTGTAACCAAGTGACCACCCACATGTGTGACCAAGTGACCACCCACTGCCCATTACTAAATCTAGTCACTGCTTGCATCATCAGTTATTGTCATGTCTAGAATATGAACAAATTACCGAGATCCAGGTGAGTAAGTTGTAGTTGTTCTAATTGTTTCCAGCACTCGGCAACGTTCTATTAACTGACTATTTTATATATATTGTGGTTACAATGTAATGATCTTATGATGTCTAATTCAACTAGTCAGCCTTTTTGAAAACATTATCGCCAAACCGACCTTTATATGCTGGCACTGAGGGTGGTCACTGCCTGGGTGCTTGTCGCCCTCAGTGGTTCTTTTTCGTCCCAAATTGAGACGGTTGTCCTGTGTTGAATACAATGTAAACGTTTAAATAGTATGTGTGTAATACTGCATTGGATAACTGCTGTTCCTTGGGGATATCATGTATCAATGGTTTATTGTGAGGTCGTGCACAGTCTCGTAACTCACACGATCTAGTCGTGTGCATCGTACTTGTAGCCACGGTTCTTGAGTTGCTGGTTCTAGTAGTCGATAGCGGCCAGCAGTACCCTCGCCAGTCTGGATATATGTATATCACGTGGCAGCTGTAATATGCATAATGCATTGACAAAATGTGTAATAGTAGGTTTCCATATATTGCTTGCATAGTACTTTAACATAATACACTTGATTTCAGGTTAGATAACCTGGATCGATCTACTTGAGAGTGAAGACAGACAAGTGCACATATGTATGACACTGAAGCTACAGTATTCTATGACGATCGGCACACTTCACCTGCATGGATATAATATTATACAAAGCGACAGCAAACTGTGGACACTGTGAACAGAAGAACTTACAGTGTCCTGTAACTAATTTGTATATGATTTCATGTTGATGAAACATTAAAACATTGTTGTCCTGCGCCTGCAGGATAAAACAAACATTGATGCGTTACATTGGCATGGATTGTGAGGCAGTGATCTGTGAATATTCCTTAGCTGACTGATTTTGCGGGTCTACGCCTGAAATGTATTGTGAATAATCATCACATGCTTTGCCTACAGAGGGAGTAATGTAGAAACTGTCGGCAGTCCTGCATTGAACACAAGAGATGTCGGGTTCATCTACAAAATACTGTGAATATTCTAAAGATTACCTGGTGCTTCATGTTGAAATGCTGGATAATACTTTATGAAACAGTTATATTTTAATCTTGCAATACTGTACATGCAGTGTGCTGTTAACCAGCTATGACACAGTAACCTATATTTAAATTTTATTTTATTGTGCATGCAGGAAATTACAGGTATGTCAGAATGTATAATAAATCGTGTTATTTTTGTGTACGGTCTCCACTAACACTGTTTATTCTTCATAAAAACCTTTAGTACTCAAGGAACACCAACTATTTATAGTGGAATCTTTAGCTATTTCTAAGCTTATAAAGACCAAAGCACGTTTTGTCAAAACATGTTTGCTCAGCGCATACAGTGGGGAGATGATTGTACACAAAACACGAATCGGCTTTCAGTCCAACGATAGTCACAAAGCACTAACTGGGTATTGGTAAACTAAGCCAACTATCAACGTCCCCCTTCGTCTTAAGAACGAATGTTTGTATCAGAGGGCATAGTCCTTGTGCCATGCAGGTGACTAAATCAGACGGCCACTTGTGGTTGTGACAGTCTTTGTAACGTTATCATCGGGTGATCGCACACTGCTGTCGGTTTTCATTTCCTGATGATCGACAGGAACGGACCGCACATTGGTGTCGTCTTGATTCAGCGGATCATCCGTAGTGATCGGCTTATCGACTTATGTCGTTGTGTCTTGTGGTAGCAGGTGCTTACGGTTTCGACGTAACACTTGTCCTTGGGAGACAACACTACGAACGATCGGTCGGTTGTTTCAACTCCTGTGCGTCTTTCCACTTTAGCTTGTGAGAAGTGAAGTCTCTCACGAGTACCGGCGTACCTTCTTTGATCGCAGGGGTGCTGTTGGAAATTGTTCGCCGCTGTAACGTCAGCTGTTCCGTGTCTCGGCTGTGAACTCATGACATCCGAACACGGGGCACAGTTCTGTTGAAAATTTTATTTTTTACGTCGCGCCGCTGCTGTCAATTTACCTTCTCCAGCTTTTCTCCGCTGTCTCGGCTGAAATTATTACATCTAAGGAGGGGGGGGGCAGAAAACATACGTCTGCCATCCAATTGCAAAAACATTTCACTGTCGACAAAATACACATTAATCGTCTCATAAAATTTATATTTCCACAGAGATATCAAACATACTATTCGAACATCAGCAATGAAGAGAAGCGACGGGACACTGATCACTGAAGCAAAACAAGTGCTGGGTGTTTGGGAGGAGTATTTCAAGAAACTACTAAATCCGGTGGGAAAATATGTTATATGGATACCTCATATTGTAAGGCGAGAGCTGGATGTGATGACAATAACAGAAGAAGAGGTGAAGAAAGCAGAAAGAAGATGAAAACCGGAAAGACTGTATGAGTGGATGAACTCTCGGTGGAAATGGTGAAAGCAAACAGACTAGTTGGAATCAAGTGGCTGACGAGGCTGTTTAATGTGTGCTTCACAGCAGGAGAGATACCAGCAGAGTGGCGAAGAGGAGCGATTGTGCCGATATGGAAGGGGAAAGGGGACATCCATGACCCAGGAAGATATAGAGGCATCACATTATTGAACCAAGCCCTGAAATTGTTGGAAATGTTACTGGATGCTAAGGTGAGGCTTATAGTGGAGAGTAAAATCATGGAGAATCAGTTGGGATTTAGGAAAGGGAGAGGAACAGATGATGGATTGTTTGCCATCAGACAAATGATCGAGAAGAAGAGATAATTTAAAAAGAATGTAGCATTCGGTTTTATCGACCTGGAAAAGGCATTTGACACCGTGCCGAGAGAACCCACATTTGCAGTTATGAGGTGGATGGCTGTTGGAGAAGCAGAAGTCAGAATGGTAGAGGAAATGTAAAAGGATACAACAGCGGTAGTGAGAGTCGAAGGAGAAACATCGGAACAATTTGGAGTGGAAGTAGGACTCTGACAGGGAAGTGCATCGAGTCCCATATTTGTCATTATGGTGATGAACCTGATCAGTGGAAAGATATTGGAGCTGGAAGAACTTACGAAGATACTGTATGCAAACGACCTAGCAGTGGTGGCTGATAACAAAGAGGAACTACAGAAAGCATTGCAAGAATGGCGTAACACCTTCAGAAAACACGGCCTCCGAATGAATCTGGAGAAGACTGAAGTAATGTGGATAGGTGAACAGGAGGTAGATCTGCATGTAGTTGTTGACGGAAAGACCATTAAACAAATGAACAATTTTGTATACATGGGCGATACAGTGTGTGAGTGTGTGAGGATGGAAGGAGTAGTAAAGAAATACAGAGGAGGGTGCAAGCAGGAGCAGCAGCGTGGAAGAGGGTAGAAGGCATTATGTGGGACAGAAAACTGAAGAAGCAACTGAAAGGAAAATTGTTGGAAGCCTGTATTGTACCATGCAGCCTGTATATATGGTTTGGGAACACTGGCACTGACAGAGAGATAGGAGGAGACACTACAGGTAGCAGAAAACAACTGGGTCAGAAGAATATGTAGAGTAACGCGAGAGGATAGAAGGAAGATGAAGGAGTTGAGAGTGGAGATTGGAATGAAAAAACACCTAAAGAGGAAAGTAGCCGGTAACAGAATGAGATGGGTGGGACATGTACATAGAAAGGATGAAGACAGACTGCCGAAAAGAGCGTGGAAAGTAGAAGAGGGTGGCAGACGAAGGACAGGAAGACCAAGGCTGAGCTGGAACGACAGCATAAAACGAGACCTGGGGAGGGCTGGCGTGAACAGCCATTGAATGGATGGTCATTGCGGACAAGAGAGAGAGAGAGGTGGAAAGAAGTGATAAGAAAAGTACAGTCATTTGCAAAAGTTTAAGACCAGGCACGATTTTTAAGCATTTTATGGTATGGCATCAGATTGCATCAGATAATGTCTGGATTGCATCATCCTATTTGGGCCTTGAAGCAATACGCCTAGTCAGTACTTCCAGGTCATTTGTTTGCTGCTGTCAGTATCGATTAGGTGTTTTTCAGTTTTGTCTTCATCCCTGAAATGGGCAAAAAATCGTCTTTGACAGAGGTTCTAAGGGCACAAATAGTGACTCTACAAGCAGAAGGATATGCGGAAAGAGACATTAGTGCTAAATTACGTTATTCCAAGACAGCCGTGCACAACGCCATCGTCAAATTCAATACTGATGGCACATTTCGTGACAGTAAAAGGAGTGGCCGTCCACGGAAAACTACGCTCAGGGATGACCACGCAATGAGACGCATCGTGGTGTGCTCGCCAAAGAGCTCATGCAAGAAAATTCGGGCTGCTTTACGCTTAAAAGGTACGGAAATAAGTCTCAGTACTGTTTCGAGACGTCTCAGCAAGGAATTTGGGCTCAAGTCCCGCAAGCCGGCCCGGAAGCCACGCCTGACACCTGTGATGAATAAAAGAGACTGGACTTTGCCAGACGACATCGCCACTGGACTCTCGCGCAGTGGAAGAAAGTGTTGTTCTCAGATGAATCGACCGTGCAACAGTTTATACCTCGCAAGAGGCACGTTAGGCGGCTAGTAGGTAAGCGATTTGATGAGAAATATACAGCAGCCACAATGAAACACCCGCCAAGTCAGATGATTTGGGGTTCCATGTCATGTTTTGTCCCTTCTGGTCTGTATTTTATTCCACCTAACACCACTATGAATGGATCTAGGTATGTGGGGTTGCTGAAGGAGAAGCTGAAACTGCATATGGACATCCACAAATGTACGATTTCCATGCAAGATGGCGCTCCTTGTCACCGATCCAAGGTAGCCACTGATTTCCTCAAGAAGAACAAAATCTCCGTGCTGGAATGGCCTGGGAACAGCCCAGATCTAAATCCCATTGAGAACCTGTGGACTATAATGAAGGATAAGGTGGCAGACAAACAACCATCAAGCGCTCAAAACTTGAAACAAGCTATCAAGGACGTTTGGGTCACCAAAATCACTCAGGAGTACTGCGAATCTCTGGTTTCTAGCATGCCATATCGCATCCAGGCGGTCATTGACAGCAAAGGAGGCCACACTAAATACTGAAAAGTAGAGACACTGACACTTTTGGACGACATAAAGTTTCATATTATGTTGTACTACGTTTATTTGGTGAAATAAACTGATATAATGTTATGTGAAGGCCAAAAAATCATAGTTTTGTAAAATTTCTTCAAAAAATCGTGCCTGGTCTTAAACTTTTGCAAATGACTGTAGAAAAAGCTACCAAGTGACGTGGACCCCACCCCGCAAGGGAGCAAGGGGAAGAACAAGAAGATTAATAATGTAAAGTTTTAGACATTAGTTCATTTAGCTGTCATCTTTAATATAAGTCAGTTGCTACTGTTCTATCATGACATTTTTATTGAAATGCCTAGTATACCAGTAGCGAGAAATCATTGGGCGAGGGAAATTACCCAAAGCTTTCACTTAAAAGAAAATGCATCGTTATTGATAAAATAGCTTGCTAACACGCATACACAAATAATATGTTTCCACACACAAAATTGTTTAGTAAACAACAAAGCCACGGAACTCTCTTGTCGATTTATTTTATGTCAAAATCGTAAGTAGTCGCAGTCGAGGTCAAGGTCTCAGTTGTTCCCTGTATCGAGACATGTCATACGTGTAAACGCACACATAAAAGTTGTCGGATTAGTTGGGCAACACCGAGTAGGTCAACTAGTCCGCCAACTAGTTGTTCGTGTAAACGGGCCTTTAGTCATATAATTTGTGTTTTCCTGTCACCTTTAGACATGCTATTGACATGTTATTCGTAGTCATAATTATGGGGTAATTTTGCACCTTTCTGTGAGTACAAGCATGGATTTTGTGGTCAAAACAGTCTCCCACCACGTAAAGTCGCATGTGCCTTTTTTGTTCCCACAATACACATTAAACCACCACGGCAAAGCTTTCTTCAAATCAACGAGTATTTTGCTATACTGATAACAATACAGATTACTCCTGGTCAATTGGAGCCATGCTGCTCCTCTTTATTTGTGAAAATATTGATTTCCTGGCACAATTGCAATACTATAACAAACAGCCAGACAACACTGCAAAGTATTAGACAAATCATACTGGTATTTTGTTGCTGTGGCAGATGTAGATATTACACGTGGTCATATTGAACAATTGTTCACATGTCTGTGGGTGCAAGTATTGATCTCTGGCGAAAACAATCTGTCGTCACCGTTAACGTCGAATGTGCCTTATTTGGCTCTCGAATACGCAGTGTATTAAGTTTAGCCAGATTACATTTATATTTTGCCATCGTGTCACCACAACACATAGAACACATATATACTCCCAATCATTTGGAGCCATTTGACACTTTTTTGTGTGTGCACGTGTTGATTCCCCGGCGAAAACATACCTCCACCCCGTAAAAACACGAGTGCCATGTTGACACAGAACATCTTAAAATATAATTCAAAGTATTAGTTTAATTAAATTAGTATTTTGCTAATGTGACATTTATAGACATTAGCTCTACTCTTGGTTTGGTTTGTTAAGCTATTTTGTGCCTTTCCTTACACAGTAAGATACAATTGGAAGTTCTTGCTATTGTGTCATTCACGAACAGTGCTCCTAGTCATTCTGAGCTATTTTATATTTTTCTGTGGGTTGCATCTTTTGACTTGCCACCACCGCAAGCAAATGATGATGGCTGCGTACACCACCCCTAGCAGACAACCTATGCAATACACGGAAGTTAGCTGAATGAAACTAGTACTTGACTATGCCGTTCGTGATTGTACCACCCGGTGAGAACTGTGCACAGACACCCGCCCCACTTGTGCACAGACGAACGGAGCCAGCGACAGGAATCCCAATATTATAATTACCCATTCGACCATTCTCACGAGCGGCTGGACGGTGTTGTGTATTCAGATAATTACTTCTAGTTCCCGAACATTACTCATAATATGAGAAAATTGCTGGCTGAAACGAAAACGAGCCCAACACTCTGGCAAACGATATTATTAGCAGAGCTTAACTTCAGTCTTTCGCAGGGCGATCTGCAAGGGATACTGAGACCGATGTAATCAGCAGCGCCCCTAGCGCGAGAGGATGCAACTTACCACGCCTTTCACAAACAAGGCAATGGTGACATTACAGGCTGGAGGAAGTGTTTGACCAGGTATCAAACATTGCACTCAAAGAGAGGTGCCAACTAGTTTCAGGTGACCAAATATACTTCTAGTGGATGGCACGTAAAGCAAGAACAACATTGTAACGTGGCTAAAGAGTTACCCTCTTTCGTTGGTGGGAGTTTGACAGAATAGGTACTCGCGATCTTAAAGAGTGGTGTTGTGTTTTGACCAATATATCAACCTGAAAGATGCCAAATGCCTCAAAATGACCAGGAATAATGCATGCGGATGTCACTCCTTAGTAGCAAGGTTTAATGCAACAAAAGTAATTACAGTTCAACAAAAACATGTTTTATTGTTACTGCGCTTCCGGAGAATGCATTTACGAATGTTGCCATAAATTAACATTCCATATCAACGGACCTAAACCCTAATACACTGGCAACCCCCCTCCACTGTATAGAACAATTATTGCACTAGTTTCGCTAAATCGACTGTCCGTTGCTTTAAGCTCGCTAGACCATTCTTTGTCCCAGTCTCGCTAGACCAACCTTTGCCCCAGTCTCGCTAAAACAACAAATTGAGTTATGTTGGCTAGATCGACCATTGCGCCAGTCTTACTAGACCGACCATTGATCCAATCTCGCTAGAGCAACAACTTGCGTTATACTAGCAAGATCGACCATTGCGCCAGTCTCGCTATAGCGACCATTGTGTTATGCTGGCTAGACCGTCCATTGCACTAGTCTCGCTAGAGCGACCATCACGCTATTAGCCGTAGTCATACAGTGTGCTTTACGTGCTTTGTGTTAGGAGTATACGCTAAGTATCAGAAAGACAGTTTTAATGGGACATTAGAAAAAAGTATTCGTGCATAGAGAGCCCCCTTGAATTGGTGGTGTACACTGACGTACAAAGATGATTACTGTAAACTAGTAACACGAACTAATTAATTAGAATTCGAAACGACCACTTCTTGCTGAAATTACTGCGTTAGACGATGGTAAGCCATGACAGCAAACATAAAGTTAAACTGAGTATAATAATGACACGTGTCCACAGGATGCCCAGTTTATGTGCACCGTTCTCGCTGCAGCTCCGTCGGCGGGCAAGGAAACGAACGAGCGTCGCCGGGAAGTCGGCAAACAGTCCGTCAATGCGCAGGTCGTCAACGAAGTATCTGAACTCGACGTATGGATCCTGCTGGAAGTTCCACGGCAACGTTTCGTCGTTGCGAAACGTGAACACGTGCACGACGAGTCCGACGGAGTGCGCTCTTGCCACGACGCCTGTCTCATTAACGATGTGTCCGTCGGCGTCTGCATACGTCACTAGTTCCTTCGCGGTCCCGACGCCGTGGACAAGCCGTGCCCAGTCTTGCAGTTCGTGCAGTGTCGGCTGTGCGAGTTTGACTAGTTTGATTAAACGGACGTGATTAAAACGAGCAACTTGACGGAGACTGGCCGTACTGAAGGACTGCAGCAGACACGCATGGTGTGGCTGCGTGTAGCCGTGTTGGGTGAGAGCTGCTGCCACCAGCTCCTCGAACGTCGTGTTCGCGGCCCGCAACGCGTTCTGTCCGTTCACCAACTCCGGGTCCTTCAGCTCGGGGTAGATGCCGACTGTTCTGTTGGCCGACTTGACGAGCTCCACGTAGTCGTTGAATGTGGGGATCGTGAAGCGACCGTTGTGCGTCGGATCACGGAAGGACCGGCGCTGTCGTAGACGCAACTTACGCAGTTCCTGCAGCGTGAAGTCGAAGCTGAAGTGGTCGGTTACGTTGATGTCGTGACGCGGGATGTAGTGGGTCGGTTTGGTTCGGTTCCTGAACACCCGCTCCGAGTCGGTGACCGCGCCCAGCCAGCTCTCGTGAAGGCAGATCAATTGCAGGTCTTTGGTGACACATATGTCGCACTCGATGTAGTCGGCGCCCTGTTCGATGGCCAGACGGTAGGCGGGCAGCGAGTGCTCCGGCAGCACGCCGCTACTGCCACGGTGACCGATCACCAACGGACGCCCCGTGTCACCAGCCAACAATATTGGCGTGCTCGCTTCGCCACACACCACCAACACAAGCATACACATCACAAGCAGGGAAATACTTCCCTTACCTGACCAACCAATCTCCCTACCCGCCCGTGGAACCATGTCGACAGCCGGCTATCGTCTTCACGAATGTCAGGGCCTACTACGTCGGTTCATACGACCAAGGGTGAGTGTCGAGTCAAATGTGAATCCTATCACCAGTCTGTCTTATCAGGCAGTGAACGATGCCCTGCGGCGACTACGTAGGAGAAAGGAGGCTAATCTGGACCCCTAGGGTATGACGGCCCCTAATTTTGGGTCAGCATAGTTGGGGAAACTAATCAATTCGGCCTCAAGAAATTAGAAGAAAAAATGTTCGTAGAACTGCTAGTTATGGATAAAACAATAGATGTTGAATATTGTTTTTATGTAAGAGCAAATATTCTAGATAGTGACTGTTATGGTAACATTATACGGACTGTCGATCGAGGGGACGGTGGTTCGATTCGAAACTTAAGCAATTTCGATCACCTCACGTTGCCTGTGTCTTTCGGAAGATACACTAAAAGCCGTTGGTCCCTTCTATCTGGTGTCTCTGCTAGGGAAAATAAAATATCCCACACAGGGGGTAAATGTGTAACCTGTCGTGGACTCACAGAGTGGTGGTCTCTATCTCTAACCCACAGAATCTTGCTTCAGGAGTTGGTGTCGGGTCTGGCGTGTGAGAGACGCCGAGCAGGCAGGTAGTGTATATACTATGTCATTGGACCCACTGGGTCCTATATGAATGTACATACATACACGTGCAAAATGTGAGTTCCCAAAGCTTGTTCAGGGTACACACACAGAGACTGAATAAAAGGAAAGTTGAATGAATAGACGGTTATACAGGGTAGGTTCTCTAAATTACGGGTGTCGTGTAGAACAAAATATGTGTGCATGTGTTTGTATGTGGGCGTGTGCATGTGAGCGTGCCTATGCGTGTGTGATACTTAATTAGCTATACAAAATTTATGTGTCTCATGAATGCGTAAAGGAATGATGAAAAATTGAAAAAAAATATGTTGTTGGTTTACAACGGTAGTTGGTGAAACATTCTGAAGGATTTTCCTGAAGCCCGTCTTAGGCACCTTTCCCCTATATTGTCTTTGTTAGCTGTCAAGCTTATCGGACTGTCCACTGTAAACTATGTCAATTAAACTAATACACTTGACGTAGTAGAAATAAACTCTTGGACCGAATGTACAAAGTTTCACAGGCGGCCCGATGTTATATAAACAAGCATGCGTACCAGACGGGACGGCTTGAAAAACTGCCCCTCGGTGTCTAGGATAAATTACTTCGCGGCTTAAACTTTGGCGAACGTCTCAATATATTTTGACACTTTTACCAACATAAATGGTGTCATTACTCAAACAGATCATCCACAAAGTAATAAAAATATAGTCAACATTCTACGCAATGTTTAACATAAACTATGATAAGGCAAACGGAACAATGATGAGTTTCTAAGATCATGCAGATATATGTTCTTACACACGGGAGAGATGTGGTTACGCAATGCATGACAGGCTACGTATATGATTGTATAGGTTTACTATAGTGTAAGGGTTTGTGTCTTATGTTTCGAATAAAACAAAAATGAATTTAGTCGACAGTTCTCCACACTGCTTTCATATTTTATGTTGATAAAACTCATAGCTGGGAATTTACTACCGATCACGTGACTCCAGACTGTTTAAACGTGTTGCAACGATGCCTACATAATTATGTAAATTAGTTGATGAATTAAACAAACTATATTCCCGTATGCAATTTGTTTGTACTCGCGCGTACGAGTGTGTGCGTGCATGCGTCGTGCGTGCGTACGTGTGTGTGCATGCGTGCGTGCGTGCGTGTGTGTGGTTGTCTAATAACGCAGCCCATAGGACCTTGAAGCGTATTTTCTTCAGAACAAAATTACTTCAGAAGAACACAAGGAAGCACATGTATAATACGTAATATGTAATATTACGATTGAAACATAATATATAATATACGTGAAAGAAACTTCATAAACTGAGTTAACAATGGCTAGACAGCACAAGCGGGCCACACTTCACAACTAATCTCGTTAGACCGACTTTCCCGCTAGTCTCGCTGAAGCGGCTAGACCGACCATCTAGACCGACCATCCCGCTACTCTCGCAAGACGGACTATCGCGCTATAGTCTCGCTAGACCGACCATCCCGCTACTCTCGCAAGACGGACCATCGCGCTATAGTCTCGCTAGACCGACCATCCCGCTACTCCCGCAAGACAGACCATCGCGCTAGTCTCGCTAGACCGACCATCCCGCTACTCTCGCAAGACGGACCATCGCGCTAGTCTCGCTAGACCGACCATTCCGTTACTCTCGCAAGACGGACCATGGTGCTAGTCCCGCTAGTTGACCATCCCGCTACTCTCGCAAAACGGACCATCGCGCTAGACCAACCATCCCGCTATTCTTGCAAGACGGATCATCGCGCTAGTCTCGCTATTAGTGGGTGCACTATTTTCCCGTATAGATACATTCTCCCGAGTTTTAGTAACAAGAAAACCTAGTAGATTTGGCGTCGAAATTGAAATATATACATACGCATATATATATATATATATATATACATATATATATATTTATACGCATATATATATATATATATATATGCGTATTCACAATATTGTGTTTCCTGTAGTGTAACATTATGAAAAACTGAGTTTGAGCTAGCGTCTACATTGTGGTTTGAATCATGCAAGTGTAAACGTCTACTAATTTAGTAGGCCTACTATTAAAAACAGTGCTACGATTATAATAATGATTCCAGACCGTTTACATTAGTAAATACTTTTTACTTCATTATACAATTCTGAATTGCTCATCGGGGTGTCCGTTTTGTTCCGAATAAATAAGATCACGTGTTAGTTGCTGTAAAACCACATTCCGTAATTACCCTTTTAACAATATAATCAGGGGCAGGCAACCTTTATGATTGACGGGCGAAATAGGTGACTTGGACTAAGTCAGCGGGCCACACACGTACCATTCAATGTGACGAACTGACACATTATGCCTAGGTTATAATTGGTATATAAATATAGGCAATCTTGTTCCTATGCATTGAAAGTTAACTTTCAAATCATTATACATGTAAGAGGCTTACGTGTTGGTATTGTAAAAATCGCTGTTATTAACATCCTTGTTCACAGTTAGTGTTCTTTACACACAAATGACATCATATCATGGCTATTGTGACATTTGGTGAAGTCGCTGCATCGCAAATCATATTGGTAAATGAGCTTGGCGTATTTGGTCAGTCTAACAAACTGTTCCGTCGACAAACACTTGTGGTAGAATTCTACATGCTTCAACTCCATGGAGGTCGCTTTCTTGAGTGCCATATCGCCGCATTGTAGTTTTTTTTAACTCTATCTGCACAGCTTCTGGTGCATCGTCGAGTTCCACAGAGTCCTCAGATCGGTAAAACCCTACAAACTCCAGACTCAGCAGCTCAGTGAACGCTAGCTGTAGTAGGCTACATGTCCGGACATGACGGCTTGTTTTCCATTAATGTTGAAAAGTGCGCGAAGTTTATGTTCTGCCGCACCGTGATTGCGCAAGCGGAAACGAACTGTTAAGTGTAATTGTTGAGATGTTCTTGTCCCTAGAGTTGAACATTAAGCACATTGAGATGCGCCGTGATGACAAAAAAGTAAATTCACAAATCCATGTGGATTCAGCAAATATCAATACTCGTATGCTCTTCTGCTCCGCTATAATTCCTATCTCACGCGGTGCACCTCGACCTAGCTATAGCGCTTGATATAGCGCAGTAATTTCGGCCAGAAGGTGTTGGAACTGCCGGTGGTTTAGGCCACGAGCGCGAACGTAGTTCAGGGTATTCATTATGACGCCCATCGTGTCATACAGTTTAATTCACTTGCCGTATTAACTTTCTTGAGGGATGATGTCATTTGCAGTATGTTATCACCCAGAGGGCAGCTTTGTGGACAATACCACCGTTAGCTCCGCGGGTCGCATGTTGCCGACCCCTGCAATAGAACTACGCTAATAGTGTAGGAAGCCTGCTTGTAAGTAATGTAACTTGAAGCTGGCGCTGCAGTGCACCCTGAAAGGAGGTCTTACACGTTGTTGCATAGCAACGGAGTGTGCTTCGATACAGCCATCTGTCTAGCCCACGTCTTGAAATTAATAACTTCTTAGTTGCTTTGAAAATAACCAGACTACTGATTGGGGAGGGATTATCTATGCCTCTATGGTATACTGGCGTTACATGAATTGGTTATAGTTAACAGAAAATGCCGTTTTGCACAAAAATTATATCAAATCGTTACGAACAATTTCAATATTCTAAATCACTATAGCCGTTGTTTAATGAACACTGTGCAAACAATCTGTTAGAAATGTTGTTTTAAGGGAAATACTTATATTTGTAAAATCAGAAAAGCACGCTCCGCGATTCGACGCTATCACACAAATTGGTCAAGGCTGTTATGACAAGCCGTACCGGCAAACAATTGATTAATTACATCACGGGACCCCATGGCGCTCGCTGCACGGCGTTGTTGTTTATGGCTAGTTTAGTATAATTCACTGAAAATATTTGATGCTAACTTCTGATGAGTGTTTGAGCAAATGCAAGTTATTTAATGACGACAAGGAGGTTTGTTTAAAAGAAAACATTTAATGGCAAATTGATGACACTAGCATTGACAATGTTTGCTTTTCATATGCAGTGTTCACAATCTTATATTTTAGCTTAACATTTTGAACAATTATTTTGAATAAATATTGAAACACTATTCTTACTGACTGCTTGCCACACAACATACAGGGACAGTGGAAATGTCCCTTGAGTGACACCTCTGTAACCTGGGTACACCAGATGAGGTGCACCCAGTGATATTCCATCGGCGTCTCGGTTGTACACGAAAATCGCATTGCTCCCAAACGATTACATCTGCATCACATTGGGCATTGGGTGGTGTTTCCCTTTTCCACACGCAGCACACATCATCTGTTACAACTTCTTGAAGTTGTGCGTTGTTTGTTGGTGAATGTGTCATTGTGTTTGTCTGTGTGCTTGTCGGGATGCCTGTCTGTCTGTCTGTTGGTTGGTTGGTTGGTTGGTTGGTTGGTTGGTTGGTTGGTTCGTTCGTTCGTTTGTGTTTTGCTTTGTTTATTGGGTTTTATTTCTTTCTTGTTGGTTTGAATTTCTGAAATACCTAGTTCACTCCACACCCTTCTGTGAAAGCTTGACCACCATAGACCATTCCGTGTCGACTGTATGCTTCTTAAATGGTGGCACAAAACGAGGTTTCTTCGAGTTAAGACACGCTTCTAAATCGGGAGATGTGGTGTTGTGCAGTGTGTTTGTGTGTGTTGTTGTGTTCGTTGCTATGTGATTGATCCTGCTACCAGGTGCATGTATGTCCACAACTGTAGTGTTCCGGGCTAGGTAATCATCACTGTTACACACTGCATGCACGTCAGCAGTAACTGTAATTGTGTTCGCCGGTTGACGATCCACATTGCTAGGCCTACCCACTGCAGACAAGTCAGCAGTAGTGTTTATTGCTTGGTGATGTACATTGGCAGCTGCTGCAGGCACGTCTACAGTTGGTGCGTCGTCTATTGCTTGGTAATGTACACTGCCTCCCACTGCAGGCACGTCTACAGTTGGTGAGTCGTCTATTGTTTGGTTATCATCATTTACCACTTTACTTGGTGCAAGCTGTTGATCTGTGACCACATTGGCATTGAACGGGAAAATTCCCGAACGTCGGAAACTTCCAATTATGTTGCATGGAGTCATAGTACGAAGGATTGCTTTGGCTATAAGGCAACAAACTTCACTGCGTGTAATGACCCGCCTAGGATTCTTTTTCATAAAGTTGCGGCATTCGCTGTAGTAAGCAACCTTAAACGGGCCAAAGACTCTGATATTCAACAGCTATAGGAAGTGATTCGTAATGGCCGGGAGTAGGAAGAGGGTCACGTTGTTTCCGTGCGCCCATTCTATTAATGGCACGTTTGACACAAAATTGAGTGTAAGTATTAATAAATTGGCGGTACCCGATTTGACATGGCAAGTTATAGGTTCAGGTGCACTAGGATTCGGAGTGAACGAATAGCAAAACGTAACACCAGATATGTATGTACGAGAAGCCAACTGGCGTTCCCATTTAATACAACAACATAAACATATTCGGTTCGGTGATAGTTGGCCATCCGTTACTCTGCTATGACATTATAACACCATACATTGAGCTCGACAAGTATGCATCCAAATACGGATTTACATGGGAGACAATTTAGCAGCTGGTCACTTACATGAACATGGGTATACACCGTTGTAAAGTCAATGAGCTGTAACCAATGTCTCGTGATGTGCGAATGTCAGCGTTCGCCTCGGCCGCGTTCGGCGAGATGTCAGGACGAAAGTCTCTCGGCGTTCGGCGAACGAATTCACGTAGACGAGAGCAGGCGACTCGGGCAATAAAGTAGACGGTAGATTTGCCTTGTCGATCCCACGCGAAACACCAGGCAACAACACGGAAACGATGTTACGACGTCGACGATGTCGAGAAGGTCTGTCTTGAGTCGGTGTTACGACAGATGAGCTATAGCCCGGCGGAATGGCTATGTCTAGACGACAGTCGCTAGCAGACAAAACGGTGGTGGCTTCGCATTCGAAGATCACGTCACAACGGAATTGCAGACGGTTATCGCTCAGTCTTCGTCAACGCGTGAGAAGTGCAGCGACTCACATCTAATCAGTACTGTTGAAACCGTAGAAGTATTTACCTCAGGCGTTGGGCGGACACACATTTCGGCCCAATTCCTGGAGACGAGAGTGCAACACTTTCTTCTGCTCAAATGTTCGTCTCACATTCCAACTCTCACGAATTAGTCCATAATTATGATGGCCGAGAAGGGCCATCGCGTTTTTGTGTGGCAACCTGCAGCGCCATGGGGCGATGACGCGATGCGCGATGCGATGGGCGATGCGATGAGCGATGCGCGATGCGATGCGCGATGCGATGGACGATGCGCGATGCGATGCGCGATGCTATGGACGATGCGCGATGCGATGGACGATACGCGATGCGATGGGCGATGCGATGCGCGATGCGATGCGCGATGTGCGATGCGATGCGCGATGCGATACGCGATGCGCAATGCGATGCGATACGCGATGCGCGATGCGATGCGATACGCGATGCGCGATGCGATGCGCGATGCGATACGCGATGCGACGTGCGATGCGATGCGCGATGCGCGATGTGCGATGCGATGCGATACGCGATGCGATGCGCGATGCGATACGCGATGCGCGATGCGATGCGCGATGCGATGCGCGATGCGATGTGCGATGCGATGCGCGATGCGATGCGATGCGCGATGCGATACGCGATGCGCGATGCGATACTCGATGCGATGCGCGATGCAATACGCGATGCGCGATGCGATACGCGATGCGCGATGCGATGCGTGATGCAATGCGCGATGCGATGCGCGATGCGATGGTATAAATTATAAAGATGCCGTAATGAGCATGCGCACGTCAAAAACGAGACTTAGACAGCCATTTGTATTTGATTAAATTAATTCCTTTTTGTGTTCAGAGCATGTGACGATGGCTGATGACGCTGACTGTACGTATACGGTTACATATATAATTTGTTTGTGCACAGAGTTTGTTGTGTTCGTACTTCTAAATATTGTGACGAAAGTCTGAGGCAAACATATTTCATAACATGACATATGTGTACTTCTTGTACTGCTTAAATTGCAGTTTTAAAATTATTTTAGTCTGGATATCCTTGGTAGAAAATATAAAACTTATTTTGTATACATGGGAAGAGACGACAACTTTTTTCAACTTTCGCTTATTGCAAATGCCGTTCGTTTGTGTCCAAGTTTATGTTTCAATTATTATAAATAGCTACAATATTCGAAGTCGGTTTAACAAGAAGCAATGTACATTAAATCATCGAAAAAACTGAATTTAGTCGTCATTTGCGTCACATGTTTTTCTTTCTGTCTACAGTTTAATTGTTTCTTTTTAGTTATGTGAATCGAATAGCAGAGGCACAGTTTACCAAACCGTAGATACGCTACAGTGTAACTGCCTGTCAATCGCAGCGATTTACGATGCTGTACAATATAGCATGCGGCACGAAGTGGTGTAATTCCATGGTGCTCGTAAACTAATTTAATAAAAAGAAGAAGAAGAAACAGATTGTGCAATTGAAGAAAAGAAATCAGCAACACAAATCACAGCAGTACTATTGTCATGAATACACGCATTTGAATGCAACAATGAATGTTAGTTATATAAGTCACTAACATTATTTACTCACAAAAATTTCTTGACATTTAGACGTTGCAAGTGCATATATATATAATCCACTGTCGTTGTTATATAGTGCCATAGCTTAACACCTCGACGTCTAATGGTTTTATATAATACGTTGGTTTTAGAAATCGGTACATGCAGTGGATCCACATGGCGTGTCCTATAATTATTGGTTAACGATTTGCCGTTAAATACCGGAAGGACAATTGGTTTCTCATTCTACCATGTGCAACGGCCAACACATTTTCTTTAGACGACCAATTTGTAATTAAACAGACTGAAACGATCACAAAAAATTGCTAAGAAAGCTGTTAAATGTATGATTATTAAAAAAATATTTTAAAAATCGTATTGTCAACGCGGATTTGAAATACCGCATGGAAATGTCTGTATTGTTATCTGTGTCATGTTTACGAGTTAAAGTTCGCCACTTATGACATGTATTGCGTTTCAGCAGTGACGCGTGGTGCAAGTCCCTGGAAGACTAGCTCAGTGGTTACGCCACTACAGCCTCAATCACGGGGTTTCCTACACATCCTCTTCATGTGTCTGATGTCTTCCTTGTCGACTTCGACTTTGTAGTCTACAGTAGATATAGCGTTTTACACAAGCTAGTAAATTGTTATAACATACATTGTATAACAGTACAAATGTTTCAATCAAACTTAGGGAAGACAACAACTATATTATCAATATCAATGTTTGTGTTTAAAAACATTCCTTAAATCGATGCTGTCTGTAGAACGATAGCCTTGTCTAAAATTAAACAGAGGTTGTTTGCCAAAAAATATTATAGTATCCTATATTTAATAAGGTGAAGCTAATTTTCTACTTTACTGTTCATTTGTAAATATAATTTTCTCACCGTATATTAATTGTTCATAATGTACTCTCACTCGTATGTTGCATGTTTTAATAACATAGACTATATTCACTTAATTTTACATACTGTAATGATGTACATACATCGGTTTGCTTAATGGTACTGTTGTGATTCAGAAAAAAAGGTTCCTATCGCTCCGCTAGGGATCTTTGGGGTGAATACAATGATTAAATATGTACGTCAAATATGCACGGTAAACCTGAAATGCCTTATACGTATGTGTGCAAATTGCATAGCATTAATGTACATTAATTTAAATGCTACGTTACCATAAATCTCTGGCAAGAAACACGGCAGGTCTGGTTTTCCTCGGATGACCGTATCGCTTGTCCGTCTTACGCTCGTTCGTTTTTGATAAGTGCCAACTATACTCTGTGTTAATGATTTCTCTTAAAACGTGCGGTGCAAACAAATTTAACGAATATGCACAAAGAAGCACGGTGTTTCAGAATTGTGTACAATATATTACTTATTGTATGTTAATATAATCGTCGATTGAAATGATTCCTTGAGACTCGTAGTATTTCATCGTTCAGTTTTCTAAGAAAGATACTTCTGATATACATCATGTTTTCACTGTAGTTGTAATTTCACTGTAATTTTTGTATATATATATAGACCATGCATACCGCTGATACCGTACATACTTACGTAATTTCTCCGTATTTACAATGAATAAATAATGTAAACCAATACTCATTCAATATTTTTTATATTTTATTGTTGAGGTGTATACTCCTGGTTTCTATGGGAACTTTCATAGACAACAACAACATGTCTTGCAACATATCATCAAGGTGGTCCCATCTGAACGATTGTCCTCCAAAAACACATTCGCATTTCCTCGTTCCATTCTGATACACCTTAACAGCTATGTTAC
Source organism: Paraescarpia echinospica (assembly GCA_020002185.1). Classification (NCBI taxonomy): domain Eukaryota; kingdom Metazoa; phylum Annelida; class Polychaeta; order Sabellida; family Siboglinidae; genus Paraescarpia; species Paraescarpia echinospica. The sequence goes on along the minus strand of CM034533.1, from coordinate 745,329 downwards.
AGGCTGTAACAAAACTGAATTTGTTAGACTAGAGAGCAATGTCGTTTTCTATATGATTCAGCACAAACGAGTATATAAAAATTGTAATTTACACCTGGAAGTGCCGATGCACTAAAGTGGGGGTTAAGTAGCACTTTCGGTTAATTGTATCTCTTTTCTGGCAAGTGGATTACATGATGTGTCAAAGTCGGTGCGTCTGTGGAGACGATAATCCCTGGGTCAGGAGCTTGTAGCATTTCTGCTATTTCTAGATGTTTAAATCTACTTTCCTGAGGTTTAATTTTATAAATGAGGAAGGTCAAGCCAGTAGATAGACATATTGTTAACCAACCGCCTTAGTTACGTAATTACAGCAACTCGGTTGCAGAAGCGCCCAGTGAAGCGTGGTATTCTGTTGCTAGTGTTTCTAGGCAAGCAGGTGGTTTCACCGTAATCGTAGAGAGGGTGTTCCACAGTGCCTAGTTTGAATAGTATATTGCATTAGCCAATAGAAATGATGGAAACCTGCCATATGATGTGTAATTAGGTCTGCTTATATAAACGTTTGTTGTACGCATTTCGCCATCTGGGCGCTGGCGAAGGACTGGGACAGATCCATGGTTGAACTAGACAGGTTGTCCTGCTGCCAAGAGAATGGCAAGGAAAGTCGTAAAGCGTGATGGGAATCGTTAACGTGGGTTACGTTCCCAAGCTTTTGTATGTGTGTAATATTCAGTGTCCAGAGTGACTATTCGATCGAACTTCGAAGAAACCATGCCGCCACGTCAGCAGTACTTTGAGACAACGTTCCGGTCGGCCCCAACGTATTTGCGTCGATGAGCGATACTCGCGACGCGCTCACCCAGCAAGGGCCATCCTCGAACAGCGGTCTCACAGCGATATCGTCAGAAAGCTTGACCGAATGCGACTCGTAGCGGCCGGCGGTAAACGTATTCTACCAAGCGTTGTCATTCGCGCGAACCCGTTCATCCGACTTCTCGATCGTTTGCGACAAAACAAGACCTCTCGTTCGAATTCGTAGCGGCCGGCGGTAAGCGTCTACTGCCCGGCTTCGTCTTTCAGTTGAACGTATTCAACTGACTTCGCAATCGTTTGCGACCGTTCGATCATTGAACGGACGCGACTAGAGAATTCGCGGCGTACGACGGCAATCGTCAAGTGCCCGGCATCATCACTCGTGCGCCCGAGATACACCGTTCTAATTGTGTTCCGAGCTCGGCGTGTTGACTTCAACAAACGTTCGTATATATTCGAGATGGGACTAGCCCAGTATAAATGTTTATTTTCTGATTGAACGTATCTATTATTTGCTGTATTTTGATTAGTAGTTATCTGTGGGTTTTGAAGTGAGGTATTATTACCCATGAAGTATTCACATATATATAAATATATGTGTGTGTTGTAACATATTACTGTATTGAGAGTCCGCGAGGACTAGCTTATACTGTGTATTTATATTATGGGAGTTATTCTTAGATAACACTTGGCGCCTAGTGTATGGTCGTGTAGCGGTATAATCCACCTTAGAAAGGAAGTGGAATTTGATAATCGAAAGATTCAGTGTTATTGTTTATTATGTTCTATTAAGATTTGGTTACGGGAATTCTTTATTCTGTTTATTTTGTTAATCGAGATATTTACCAAAAGGAAGATATCTTGTAATAAAGTTTATTAAATTTTCCTCGTTCTTTGTTGCTTGTTCACGATAACCATTCTTTCTCATATGCGTTGACCTTGATATATAAGAACCCTACTAGACTGAGCCATCTAGTGTACGGAGACCTCGCTAATCCGTGACAGAGCTATGATTAGAACAGCACCACCTCCCAAAATGGCTGCAGTGGACTAGAATGATGCTACTTATTTACATCGTCTGGTCGTAGTTGCGCCTGTGGTTAATTGTGTCTTTGATATGACTAGTCGACACAATTGTTTCTGAACAAGCATAAGCATAAGACAACTAAGATGGGCAGGGCTTGTAGAGAAAATGGGAGAAGAACGGATGGCAAAGAGAGCAGATGCACGGAGACTGGAAGAAAAAGGAGGCGAAGAAGAACTAGACTGCGATGGGAAGACTATGGAAAAAGAGATTTTGAAGGATTGGGAGAAGGGTGGAAAACGAGAGCGAACGATCTGGTGGAGAGAGCTGTGCAGGATCAGCGAGAGAAATTAAAAAAAAATCAGACATCGAGCATCGGAATCGAGGCTAGTTTCACCCCTGACAGACATGAATATATGAGGAGTTCAAATTCATGTTTGTGGAGAGCCTCAATGTAGATATTTGGGAGGGGGTGCAAATCGAGGTTTTTGAAGAGCCTGAAGATGGAATTATTTTGGCGAGCCTCAATGGGTGTGCAAATTGTGATGTTGGAGAGCCTTAATGTGGCTGTTTTGGCGAGCCTCAAGAGGGGGAGTGCAAATCGAGGTTTTGGAGAGCCTCAACCCACCAAATATCCACCATGTTCCGACGCCAGTGTTTTGGGTTTGGCTTTGTTGTCAGGGTTTGAACAAATTCGTGACCTTAGGCAACACTGGATGCCTTTTATGTTCAACACATGTGTCCATGGTTGATGACTTTGAGTGTGCGTATACGGTTACACAAAAGCTTATGTGATTGTACTTCTAAATATTATGATATAAGCCTAATGCGATTGAGTTTAGACTAAGATAAATGGGGGCATCACTTTACAGAATGTAATCTAGGTTCTCTCACCAAAACCGGAGACCAAAAATTAATTACTTCATAGCATGAGGTGTATACCTCTTCTACCACTCCCCATTTCATTTTTGGTTTCATCTGAATATCCTTGATCGAAAATATAAACGATAATTTATGTACCTCCACACATGAAAAACAGGGATGTTGAACGCATTTTTCAGTTGAACATTAACCGTGGGCTTTGAAGTATACATTTCTGGAATATTTATTCATTAATGACATGATATATTTTCATAGGTGTAAACATCATGTTCATTATGCCTTACATAAATATAACAATATATATATATATATATATATATAACTACAATCAGTTAGACCCTACTAAACTTTAGTGTCTTTAGTTTATAATAAAATATTTAAATCGTAAACTAAAATAGTATTGTCTCTAATTATTTTACCAAACCTACATATAAAATACACAAACGATGTAGCGAATCGTTGTTCCTAGAGTGTAGTTTCATTTTTGCTAAGGGATCATCTCGGAACATCGATGTCCGATATCAAGCGAAATAATTTTTTGTTGGGGGGACGGGGGTCTGAGGCAGTTTCATCTGGCGTCGGACATCGACCAACACTCTTAATTATACTGGTATCATCATATTAATATTTTAAAAATTCGTCTGAGGTGGGGGGGCTGAGGCAAGATGAAAGTAATTTCGTCTGATATCGGACATCGACGTTCTGAGATGACCCCTAAGTGAATCGAATTGTAGACGCACCGCGCGCACCGTGCACCTCCTAGTAGACCTACTACAAGTTAACTTCCTGTCAATTTTGGCTGTTTATTACGTGGTCCAATAGCGCTGGTAGCCTGATTTGAGTGGGCCTATTTATTGACACCGCGTTATTCGTACTTGTATTTCGGCGCAACGCTGCTTTTATGTGCTACTACGGAACCCAGATTAAGTAATTAAACATCACTGCATTTGTATCGAAGATCGTCTCACGGAATATGTGTCAGTTTTTTCCAGACATGGAAATATTGGGGACCGAGGAGTAAATCAAGAAGCATAAATTATGAAAAGTTTATATTTTTATTTATATAAGGCATAAATAGCATGTTTGCATTCTGACAGATATTATGTCATTAATTAATAAATATAAACAAATAGGCTTCAAAACTGTTGGTTAATGTTAAACTGAGAAATACCTTAACCATCCCTGGTTCATCGTGTCTGCAGGCACACAAAATAGTGTTTATATTTGCGATCAGGGATATCCAGATGGAAACAATAATTATTTAACAAATAAAATGTTGAATAGGTACATATTTAATGTTATAAAGTAACCTATTTCAGTCCCTAGTCTAGTTTTTGCGAAGAGGCTGCCTGCCTGGCACCCGTTTTTGTTTGGCTAAATTAAATCCCAGTAGATGTCCGAGACAATATTTAGAAGTACATTCACATAATCTTTTGTGCACAATAACTAGATGTATAACCGTATACGTACAGCCAGCGTCATCAGCCATCATCACATGCACTGAACACAAAAAGAAATATGTTTAATACAAATAAATAAAAATGGCTGCCTAAGTCTCGTTTTCGGCGTACGCATGCTCATTGCGGCACCTTTATAATGTATACCATCGCATCGCGCATCGCATCGTGCATCGCATCGCGTATCGCATCGCGCATCGCATCGCGAATCGCATCGTGCATCGCATCGCGCATCGTCCATCGCATCGCCCATCGCATCGCGCATCGCGAATCGCATCGCCCATCGCATCGCGTCATCGCCCCATGGCGCTGCAGGTTGCCACACAAAAACGCGATGGCCGTTCTCGGCCATCATACTTAACTTTAATAAAACACGCACTCTATTCATAAGCGACTAAGAACGTTCTTAACGCTAAGATGATTGTCTTAGTAAATGACGGAATTTTTTAATATAAGCGAGCATAGGAGTTTACGCAAACACGTGACGCTAAGTAATTGCGTAACTTTAAGTACGCTTCATGAAACCTGCCACTGCGCTATATTTGGTAGTGCGTAAATAATATTAATATATTACATTTATTTCACATGTTTAGCAACTCGTTACTATTACTCCAGCCTTTATGACAAGACAGGTGTACCATAGATATTCCATAACAGGTTATGTTGTATCACGTGGCTTAATTCGATAAAGCGCACCAGCCGATTAACGAATTATTATCAAGTAAGCATAGAAAGACGCTGTTATATGCGTATACACATCATGCGTGCTTTGTATGTTGTACTACATCTCAGAATATAAAATCACATACTTGATTAAACGTCATTTCTTTCAATTTTTGCGGTTTTGACCTCCTGCGTTCGTCAATTTACATTGCCAACTCTCGCGTTCCCCGTTGTATTCAAATAGCCTAGAGAAGCCTCTATCGGCGAAATCTAAACGAGATTTCCGGTATATCCAATTTATGCGAGCGACCTTGTGTAAGGTAAGTATAAATGTACACAAAGCATTTAAATTACCAAGCAGAGTCACTCAGCGATCCGCCATTTTGTATTTGAACTGGTAGCGTTGTCACGCTTACATTTATCCGGGCATTAAATAATATCCGGGTGACGTTTCTGCGCGTGCGCGTATCTAGGAGAATGCATTTAGCACCAGCTACGACTGTCGCGTTTTCATTTATCCGGGCGTTATGTATGTTTATATGTATATATATATATTTACATATATGTCTATATATATATACATAAATTATAAAATGTTTGCTTCCCATAGACATAAACAATTTCTGTCGTAAAACAGTTTCCTCTTCACGCACACGTCACGTGACATACTCTTACACTTGGTCACAAATCTGAAACAGCAAATTATAATTATGTACTCTAACTATAACGCTCGTATTAGACAACAAACGAAACATATTTAACTACTGGATATTATTTATTACTACGTGATCTACTGGTGCCAAAAATTATGCCTTACATATGCACATAAGCATCACCCGGATAAAATTTAACGCCCGGATAAATGTAAGCGCGACACAACAATTACAATATAATTACGTCCACACATGAATAACAGAGGGCGCGGCGCGAGTGACTATGCATGGTATAATTGCTTTGGCGTAAACGCAGTCTGGTAATGGTATCAGAGATATTCCCAATATCTCTGATACCATCAGCAACGGACTTCTCGCTTGATGTCGGCTGGTTGGAGCCTCGCGCATGTCCGACGGAAGTTTCGCTTTGTTTACTCCGGTCGGAGCCAACGTTTCTTGGTTGACGTTGACGAACATTTTGTTTCGATGCACGCGTGCAGTGACGAAAACGACGGACGTTTCGCGTGACGTCATCGCGCCTAGCCGTTGGTGCCGACGAGGGACGATCGGTGATCGCAGGTCGGTGTTTCAGTTACTATTGGCAAATCGTTGATCGGTCGTCTCTACTCTTACTACGGAATCAGAAGTAGACACTGAACGAGCAACAATTCACAGCCGTAATAAACTAAAGTAGCATTTAACAACATGTCTTGTCGACTGCAGTCGTCACTGTCAGGATGAGGGCGACATTCGAATTTTCTCGGAGACAGTCACGGGGCAATGTTCTGTGTTTAACTTACTGACACGTTACAACAGCTTGTGGTTTTATTAATCAATTGCAGCATGTTAAAAAGTGCCACACGTCTCTGATCCACCGTGCCCTGCTAATCACGTTCTACGTTCAGCTTTAGTAATATTATTATAGATTCAAACGTTACGCGTCTCTGTTATTCAAAGAAGGTGCGATATTGCAAGTAGAACAATATGAACAATGATATACTAAATGCTCCCTATGTGACTATGACTCGCACTTGCGCACAGACTGTATTGCAAATGGCGAACACAACAACGTACCAGTTTGAACATGTTTCTTTATTGTTTGTCATGTTTACAAAGTTCAGTAAAGTGGCGTAAAACAAATAGACAGAGTTCTTATCTATAAAGAAACATTTACGTTAATTGTACACCACTGACATTGGAAGCGTGTGCGTGCACTAGGACTATTTGAGCCGGAAACGCCAATCGACGATAGACCTACCACACCGCCAATTGGACAATACAATCTTTCAAAATGAAGATGAAGTGTCCTATCGTGAGTTGTGAATTCGAGACAGCAGAAGCTGAGGATGGCGCCATCATCGCTGCCCTCCTCAACCTTCACGCCAGTTCGCATGCAGCTTCTACTCAAGCCGCCACTACCCAGGCTACTCGAGCAGAGAAACTAAAACGACCAACTATATCATCGGCCGGATCTAGCGAGGAGTGGGAATATTTCGAGACCCGATCGGACGAGTATCGCAGGGGCACCAAGCTCACGGATGGAGATGTAGTGGTCCAACTGCTGGAATGCTGTAGTGACGAGCTCCGAAAAGACCTCATACGTGCGGCTGGGGGCAGCCTATCCAGTAAGTCAGAGCAAGATGTTTTGACGGCCATAAAGATGCTGGCGGTGCGCAGGGAGAATACCATGGTTGCCCGTGCAGCGCTGCACAACATGCGACAAGATCGTGACGAGGCTATCCGATCATTTGGAGTCAGAATAAAAGGCCAAGCGGGCATATGCAATTATGTCACACAGTGTCCCTCATGCGCAGCCGACATCAACTATACGGATGCCATACTCCGAGATGTACTCTCCCGAGGCATAGCTGATCAAGAAATACAACTCGATGTACTCGGGGATCAGAATCAGGATATGACTCTCGAAGAAGTGCTAAAATTCGTGGAGGCCAAAGAATCTGGCAAGTGCTCAGCATCCAGACTGCTGAACTCGCAAGGTGCAGGATCGGTGAGTAGCACATACCGTCGAGGAAAACAACAGGATGTCCGAAATAGGATGACTGACTTAGGCCTATGCGGCTACTGTGGTGAAAAGGGCCATGGTAGAAGTGCTCCGTTCCGCATCAGAAAAACCGAGTGCCCCGCCTACAATCATACATGCCAGTACTGCAAGTTGCAACATCACCTGGAAAAAGTATGTCGCAACAAGGAGAGATCGAAGGCTAAGCCCCAAAGGACTGATTCGGGTGAGTGTGAAGGCGCGGTATTCGATGCATTATGTGCTGCTACAGAGATTGGTCATGAGCGCGGGAGGCGTTCCATAATCCTTGACCTTCACCTCTATAACAACATCTGTGACAGGTGGGCGCAACAAGCCTCACAACCTCAACCATTCATCAAACTAGACATTTGTGCGGTTGAGGAGGACTACAAGGATCTGGGTTTTGAACTGAAAATCCGTACTCGACCCCTATCCTTATCCGCCATGGCCGACACAGGCTGCCAAAGTTGCCTCATTGGAATCGGGGCAATCAACCGCCTCGGCCTAGCAAGTGAAACTCTCATCCCCGTCTCTATGAAGATGGACGCCGCGAATAACAAGGACATCAGAATCCTCGGAGCAGCCATACTTCGGTTCTCTGGCAGAGACAAG
>CM034533.1:697718-736202 GCA_020002185.1 Paraescarpia echinospica | reverse complement strand
GGTGATTTATTATCCTTCATAGCCCTTATTGTTTTAGCTACCATTTCCGGGGTTACAATTAATTTTCCTAAATAGTCAGAATCTGCCCCCTTGAACTTAGCCTCTGGTACTGGCAGTGAATTAATATATTCTCTGGTAAACACTGAACTAAAGTACTCATTCAGGTCTTCTGCCATTAAGAATCCCTCTGATATTATATTTCCAGCACTATCTTCTAGAGGACCGACCGTATCTTGAACTTTCTGTTTGCTTCGACCATACGCATAACAACTCTTGCTGTCATGTTTTATATTACAAGCTAATTGTTGTTCATAGCTTCTCTTTGAATTTCTAATTTCAGCTGTAGCTTGGTTAAGTGTTTCTTTATAACTGTTGTAGTCTTCATCATTTCCAGTACATCTATATGACTTCCACATCATTTGTTTACACATAATTTTTCTAATGGCTTATTTCGATAAGTGTTTCTTTTTGGACCTTTTCCCTTGTTTTTTGAAGAGTACAAATTTATCGACTATGCATTTAATTTCACTCTTTAATATATTCCAGCATTCTGTTGCTGTCTTATTTTTCAGTGTGTTATTCCAGTCTATCTTTGCTAAATATTTCCTCATGTCCTTATACATTCCTTTGAGGAAATTTCTCCTATACTGCTTTTTACTATTCTTTTCTGATTTTACTTTGATGATAAAATGTATCTGGTTGTGATCGCTACTCCCCAGTGGCTCACATATCTTGACATTGTCAACTAATTCATTCTGTGAGGACAAAACTATGTATAACACATTCTCACCCCTGGTTGGTTCTAGCACATGTTGAGAAAGGAAAGTATCTTGAACTAAAACTAAAAACTTGTGGTCCTCACTCCCCATACTCTGAAGAGATTTCCATTGTATGTGCCCGTGGTTAAAATACCCCATAATAATACAGTCCCGTTTGCTTACTTCCCTTATAGCTTTTTGTATTTTTTCATTCTCTTCTATGCTTATGTTTGGACTTCGATAAACTAACCCTACTGTTAACGTTGAGTTTCCTGTAACTATGTTACACCAAACAGCTTCTTCGCAATCTGCTTCTCTTTCTAATTTTATTTCATTAGCCTGGATAGATTCTTTAATATATAAAATAACTCCACCTCCCTTTCTTCCTATTCTATCTTTTCTAAACATTACATATCCTGTCAGTCACAATTCAGCATCTGATATATCGGTGGTGGTCCAGGATTCGGTTATACCTATTATATGAGGGTCAATATCTTCTACCATAACGTTTAGTTCATTTCTTTTGTTTATTATATTCCTTGCGTTTAAACAAACACATTTATATCCAGCTTCAGAAGAGTTTTCCATACATTATTAGCTGATTTATTTGTGCTGTCTTTATCTATGCCTCCATTTTCAGGCTTTTCTGTGAGTCCCCTCTGCGAATCTAGTTTAAATAGATGCAACCTGTCCCACTGTCAACACATCGCAGCAGGTTCTCTGAGAAAACTGCTGCCCCCTTTCCACTAAGATGGAGGCCATCTCTCGTGTACATATCTTCCCTCCCAACTAAGTATCCCCATACATCTGTGAATCCCACCCCCTCATCTTCACACATCTGCTCAACTAGTGCGTTGATCGCCATGCTCTTGCAGTTTATATACGTTGCCCCCCTTCCTCATATTACTGGCAAAATTCCTGACAGAAATTGTTCAACTCTTGTCTTCTTTAGCTTCCTCACTAACTGTCTATACTTCCGTACTATCGCAGTTGTTCCCTCCCTGTCTGCATTAATTGTTCGTACATGTACCAGTATAGACCCCCATTGCCATGTCCCAATACCTTCTCTACCCTGTCAGTCACATGTTCAATCCTAGCCCCCGGTAGACAAACAACGACATCTTTCCCATAACTCAGTGTCTGGTCCGTCTTTCTGATAATGGAGTCACCCATAAACATCCTCTATTTCCTCATTGTCCCCTCAATCACTGCCTTAGAATAGCTCCTTCTTCGGTTTGCATCTGTCTGGTTGTTGTCTTTTCCCCTTGTCGTCTTCTCTCCTGTCACATTCTCTTCCGATCCATTCTTTCCTGTCACTTTTTCTCTTGTCACCTTTCCTCCTGTCAGCGTCCCTTTTGTCGACTTCTCTTCTATCACATTTGCTCTCACTTCCTTTCGTCCCTTCATCTTTCCTCCCAACTCATTTTCTTCTCTCCTCTCCCGGCCCATCTTCCCTCCCTCCTTCTCTACGTTCACTTTCTTCCCTGTCACCTTCACACTTGTCACGTTTTCTGTTGTCGGTTTTCCAATTTCTTCCCCTCCAATCACCTTCCCTCCTCTCAATATCCTTTCCTCAGTTTTCTTGCAACTGCTATTCTCCTTCAGTCTTGCAGTATTTTCACCTCTCTCCCTGTCGTCTCTCTCCATTCGACCTGCCTCCTTGATAATTCCCATCTCCATTTCCTTCACAATATCTGTCAACCTAACTATCTCCTTCTGCAGACACTCCACCATCCAACACCCAATGCACTGAAAGGTGAATCCTTCCTCCATGGTTTCTGCCCATGACTTCCCACAGCCGGACAATGCAAAATCTGCCCAGCTGTGGCAGTGATCGCACACTAAGTGTCGCTTTGCCTTGACTTGCCGCTTGCAAGGCGCCATATCCCGATCAGATTTATTTAATAACTCAACTAACTTAGTCTTTATAAAGACTGTTTCCTGTGTACTACAGCACACTTTAGATTACAAATTTCAATTACACAGCCCACTATTTATCCTGTCACGAACGCTGAGATTACCGGTAGTGACCTAATTTAAGTACAATCAATTACGTTACGTTAGGCGTCTTTATTTATTTAGGTTACGCCTCCCGACTATCGCCCTTGCTTAGTTTTAACAACAATGCTACCTAATCAAAATATCTAGCAAGTACTGGCTTATACAGATATTATCTTATGTAAGTAGTTTGATGGTTGTTACTTTATCTCCTGTATATTCTACCACATAATCAGGTTTATTAAATCTTGTTTACAACTTATCGAAGGCTAAGTGAGTTACCCTATTATCACTCCCTATACTAAGGTGTTCTAAAATACTTTATCTAACAAACTTTAAGCACAACTGCTACTCAATATATGTTTATTGCAACTTTATGAATGATATTAAGGCAAGAATAATACTTATCAATCTGTAATTCCACTTGTTTATCAACTTTTTTGCACCATCAATTTCTACGATCTATCTCCGCCAAATATAGCCTCGAATCAAATCTACATAAATGTTTCTCCTATGGTTAATTTATGTGCTGGCTTATACACGTTATCTCCGTCTCACAGATCGGATTTGAGGCTGTCCTCACTGGAGGATTTAGCAGTGACATAGCCATAGATGACATTCATGTGACAACATTTTATTGCGAAGGTAACAATGGCATTATAATATTTGTGCATTTAGTATTCGTCATTCAGCTTGTGATTCACTCGCAAATACACATATTCCACCATGCAAACATGTACATATACTCCATCATGCATGCACGTACACATATTCCATCATGCATGCACGTACATATACTCCATCATGCATGCATGCACGTACACATACTCCATTATGCATGCACGTACATTGTCTAAAGTCTAAAGGCTGTCGAGAGAGCTTTGTGAAAATAATCTCCATAAGGACCTCCGAATATATTAAAATAGAAATGCAATGATACCCGGGTCTCTACTGTGTTTCATACGTTCGCCAACCGAAACTACACAACAGCAATTCAACGCAGTAAGTGTGGAACCCTTAGTATACATACATGCATGCATACATTCATACATGCATGCATACATTCATACATACATACATACATACATACATACATACATACACATATACATACATACATTGATACATACTCAATCACACACATACACACACACACACACACACACACATGTATGCATTTCTGTGCATACATAACACATGTTATCAACCCTATATTACTATATTAATGGTAATTATTATCATTCAATTTAATTCCTCGATGTATGGTGTTTCATGAGTAATGTACGTTTGTTTAAATAATAACATAGTGTTATTTAATGAACAGATTGGATTTGCAAGAATGCCTCTAAAATAAATATAGTAGTATGCAGACTTTCTTTGTGGTGTACTATAGATTGAATTATCAAACATTCATACTTTCTAAATCATGACGGTTTCCAAAGGGCTGGTCACGTTACAAATCTAAGTTACTGTCACAACATCGAGTGTAAGTATTAATAAATTAATAAATTGGCGGTACCCGATTTGACATAGCAAGTTATAGGTTCAGGTGCACTAGGATTCGGAGTGAACGAGAGACATAACGTGACATCAGATATGTATGTACGAGAAGCCAACTGGCATTCCCATTTAATACATCAACAATAAACAAAAGCGGTTCAGTGATAGTTGGCCAACGGTTACTCTGCTATGACATTATATTTATAACACCATACATTGTACTCGACGAGTATGCATCCAAATACGAAATTACATGGGAGACAATTTAAACAGTTGGTCACTTACATGAAGACGGGTATACACCGTTGTAAAGTCTATGAACTGTAAACAATGAATGTCTCGTGATGTGCGAATGTCAACGTTCGCATCGCCATCGGTCGCGTTCGACGAGATGTCAGGACGAAGTCGAAAGTCGCTCGGCGTTCGGCGAACGAATTCACGTAGATGAAAGCAGGCGACTCGGGCGATCAAGTAGACGGTATATTTGCTTTGTCGATCCCACGCGAATCACCAGGCGACAACACGGAAACGATGTCACGACTTCGGCGATGTCGAGAAGGTCTGTCACGGAGTCTGTGTTACGACAGCTAGCAGATGAAACGGTGGTGGCCTTGCATTCGAAGATAACATCAAAACGAAACTGCAGTCGGTTATCGCTCAGCCTTCTTCAACGCGTGAGAAGTGCAGCGTCTCACAACTAATCAGTACTATTGAAATCGTGGAAGTATTTACTACAGGCGTTGGACGGACACACGGTTCAGCCCAATTCCTGGAGACGAGAGTGCAACACTTTCTTCTGATCAAATGTTCGTCTGGCCACGAATGGCCGTCCGTCCCTTATATAACTTGACGACCGGAAGTTAGTCAGACCAATTACAACACTTAATACAAATTAAAGTCGCTTCAAAAACTGGCTCCCGAAACCATTCACACTTCGAAGCAATCCATTCAACTAGCTGAGTTTAAAATAGATTTTGCGAGCTAAACGTATGGGTATATAAGTGCTCATTCAATCTTTAACTTACGTGAATTACTTACATAATTAATATCACTGGATTCCCTGTATCGAGCCGGATACCACAATATTCATCGTACATTACAACTCTCATGAATTAATCCATAATTTTAATAAAACACGCACTCTATTCATAAGCTAGGTGTGACCCTAGTGTTTTTCACACCTACATTTATGTAAACAACTTTTATAAGTTCATAATATAATCTTCTTATAACCACAACGTAAGTAGTTTGACAGGTCATCATATTACCAGTCATGTTAAATAATTTCTACATGTACCAAATTTGATATACCTAACCGTAGAATTAGTGGTGTACGCCACAAATGAAATAAATTAAATCTGACTCGTCGGCAGTTAAAACGTTACACGCCTTAATCGCCAGAGGGCACCAGCGTATACCTCCGCGACAATACATACCAGAGATGGCAGCACAATCCCATCAACCATACTTGTATACAAAACCACTGTTCTAAAGCCTGATTAAATTCTATACAAACCACTTTGTGACAGTTACGTAATCTAATTATTATCGTCTTCGTCGTCTTCTCATTGTACTAATGTGACATTTGTACAGTTCTAATAACTGACGTCCTCTCATTTATAGGTTATATATGGTTATGCAACTTCGAGACAAAAGAAGGTTGGTCGACAATGTGCAGTCTCGAGCAAGACAGCACTGATGACTACGACTGGACGTTGTGGTCTGGGTCTACCCCGTCTCCCTTCACTGGTCCCAAGACGGCCTACAACGGCCATTATTATATCTACGTAGAACCTAGCAAACCGCGCAAGAAGGGGGACGGAGCAAGGTGATAAAAGTAATAATTGCCCACAAATACGCACGCAAGCACGCACGCACGCGCATGCAAAAACACGCACACGAACGCAGGCACGTACGCACGCCGCACACAATGAGCTGACAACAGAAATATTTTCTCACACATATTTATTTCAGCGTCGGATTTAGGACTGTGGACGCCGCAAGGTAATGGATGACCAGTCGCCCCATCACATTAGTTCTCATTCCGTCCGTGACATTACAGCATGGACTTTACACCACAGCACAATTTCTTTATTTTTTAAAGCACAAGTCTACATCAAATAAAATGTTGGTGATCAACCATATGTCTGAAGATACAGAAGCGACAAACACCAGAAACCAAACAAGTCGTATCGTATTTTATTTTCATTAGACTGCTAAATATGAGAGTCGTTCCTGTGTCATGCTTGTGCGATGTGTATTGTCATTAGACTGGTAGATAGGAAAGACGTTCCTATGTCATGGTTGTGCGATGTGTATTGCCATTAGACTGCTGGATAGGAGAGACGTTCCTGTGTCATGGTTGTGCGATGTGTATTGTCATTAGACTGCTAGATAGGAGAGACGTTCCTATGTCATGGTTATGCGAAGTGTATTGTCAATAGACTGCTAGATAGGCGAGACGTTCCTATGTCATGGTTGTGCGATATGTATTGTCATTAGACTGCTAGATAGGCGAGACGTTCCTATGTCATGGTTGTGCGATGTGTATTGTCATTAGACTGCTATATAGGAGAGACGTTCCTATGTCATGGTTGTGCGATATGTATTGTCATTAGACTGCTATATAGGAGAGACGTTCCTATGTCATGGTTGTGCGATGTGTATTGTCATTAGACTGCTAGATAGGAGAGACGTTCCTATGTCATGGTTATGCGAAGTGTATTGTCAATAGACTGCTAGATAGGCGAGACGTTCCTATGTCATGGTTGTGCGATATGTATTGTCATTAGACTGCTAGATAGGAGAGACGTTCCTATGTCATGGTTGTGCGATATGTATTGTCATTAGACTGCTAGATAGGAGAGACGTTCCTATGTCATGGTTATGCGAAGTGTATTGTCAATAGACTGCTAGATAGGCGAGACGTTCCTATGTCATGGTTGTGCGATATGTATTGTCATTAGACTGCTAGATAGGCGAGACGTTCCTATGTCATGGTTGTGCGATGTGTATTGTCATTAGACTGCTATATAGGAGAGACGTTCCTATGTCATGGTTGTGCGATATGTATTGTCATTAGACTGCTAGATAGGCGAGACGTTCCTATGTCATGGTTGTGCGATGTGTATTGTCATTAGACTGCTATATAGGAGAGACGTTCCTATGTCATGGTTGTGCGATATGTATTGTCATTAGACTGCTAGATAGGAGAGACATTTCCGTGTTATTGTTGTGCGAAGTATGTCGTCATTAGACAGCAATATAGGAGAGACGTTCTTGTGTCATGGTTGTGCGATGTATATTGTCATTAAACTGCTAGATAGGAGAGACATTCCCGTGTCATGGTTGTGCGATGTGTATTGTCATTAGACTGCTAGATAGGAGAGACATTATTGTGTCATGGTTGTGCGATGTATATTGTCATTAGACAGCAAGATAGGAGAGACGTTCTTGTGTCATGGTTGTGCGATGTATATTGTCATTAAACTGCTAGACAGGAGAGACATTCCCGTGTCATGGTTGTGCGATGTGTATTGTCATTAGACTGCTAGATAGGAGAGACATTATTGTGTCATGGTTGTGCGATGTATATTGTCATTAGACAGCAAGATAGGAGAGTCGTTCTTGTGTCATGGTTGTGCGATGTATATTGTCATTAAACTGCTAGATAGGAGAGACATTCCCGTGTCATGGTTGTGCGATGTGTATTGTCATTAGACTGCTAGATAGGAGAGACATTCCCTTCTCATGGATGTGCGATGTGTATTGTCATTATACTGCTAGATATGAGAGACGTTCCCGTGTCATGGTTGTGCGATGTGTATTGTCATTAGACTGCTAGATAGGAGAGACTTTCCTGTGTCATGGTTGTGCGATGTGTATTGTGATTCGACTGCTAGACAGGAGAGCCGTTACTATGTCATAGTTGTGCGATGTGTATTGTCATTAGACTGCTAGATAGGAGAGACTTTCCTGTGTCATGGTTGTGCGATGTGTATTGTGATTCGACTGCTAGACAGGAGAGCCGTTACTATGTCATAGTTGTGCGATGTGTATTGTCATTAGACTGCTAGATAGGAGAGACTTTCCTGTGTCATGGTTGTGCGATGTGTATTGTGATTCGACTGCTAGACAGGAGAGCCGTTACTATGTCATAGTTGTGCGATGTGTATTGTCATTAGACTGCTAGATAGGAGAGACTTTCCTGTGTCATGGTTGTGCGATGTGTATTGTGATTCGACTGCTAGACAGGAGAGCCGTTACTATGTCATAGTTGTGCGATGTGTATTGTCATTAGACTGCTAGATAGGAGAGACGTTCCTGTGTCATGGTTGTGCGATGTGTATTGTCATTAGACTGCTAGATAGGAGAGTCATTCCCGTGTCATGGTTGTGCGAAGTGTATTGTCATTAGACTGCTAGATAGGAGAGACATTATCGTGTCATGGTTGTGCGATATGTATTGTCATTAGACTGGTAGATAGGAGAGACATTCCCGTGTCGTGGATGTGTGATGTGTAGTCTTCATAAGTTTCAATTTTGAAGACGAAAACTCAATCCTGCGGTTTGTGACCCTCAGTACTAGATGTATACCAAGTGCTATTGCAACATTAGGATATGCATCGTTAGCTCGTTTGTCAATTATCAAGGTATACTGGAAGCATTGTGTGTGGAACGATATCATGGCCATGATTCCACAATGATACATTGTTGAATTCTGACTTTCGATTATTCGTTTTCGCTGCCATTGTCGAATTTTGACTTTCGATTATCCATTTACGCCGACATTGTCGAATTATGACTTTCGATTATCCATTTACGCTGTCAATGTGCAAGATGTTTGCCAAATAATTCATTAGAGTGCCGTTTGGTCAAATATGTTTGGTCAAATAAATTTGCACACAAAAATCTACTCAAATACATGTGCACAAAATGTTTTACTCAAAAATGCACTCTAGCGAACTACACCAACTTGCAAATACTGAAGTATCCCTTGCAAGTCAGGCCTTGTGCTGTCAATCACCACCGTCGCAGTGTTCAGAATACTTGCATCGAGCATTTTTCATCCACGTTATGAGTCTATATATCGCAGTTGGAGTTTAAAAGAACTCAAAGATGAACTGAAGAAACGAAGTACCAAGCAGTCTGACAGAAAACGCGAATTGATTGTCAGGTAGGTTGGTACTGTGTGTGAGCGATAATTCGTGATGTTTCGTAAACTGTCACTGTCAGTAATAATAATATTTATTCGTACTACAACGTGTACAGTTCAGTTAAAATAACATATACATACATCTAATACGTATATAAAACGGTCAGTGCAGTCAGTCTCGTCTATGAAGCGTGAGCGTCAGTCAGTCTATGTCATACACGGGGGAGGCTGTTTTAAGTGAATATTATTAAAGGTAATAGTATGGAGTCCCCCATCCCATAATGATTTGTTTTGTATTTTGTTGACATTGTGTATATTGTTATTGTACAATTTGTATCTTAGTATTTGTTTCCATATTGGTGGTTCTAGTTGTTTCCAGCACTCGGCAATGTTTAATTAACTGACTAGTCTGTATTATTGTGGTTACAGTGTAATGGTCTTATGAGGTCTCATTCAAACCGACTTTTATATGCTGGCATTGAGGATCGTTTACGTCCCAAATTGAGACGGGATCGACATTATTGTGATATCCGTGTCACGACGGATACATAGTCCCCAATGTTGAGAGCCAGGTTTTTACACCAAATATCATGCCTGCTCGGTCTGGGTTTCAAACACAGAGTACTGGCTTGTCAGGCAGATGTGCTAACCACTACACCAGCCGCGCGTTCTGTATAATTTATGTTTCTGCTGTTGGGATAAATAAAATGCATCCGTAGCTTACCTAATTATGGGAGGGTTTATTTATATATTTCATAACAACCAGCCCAAAACCTTGGAGTAACATACACTATCGAGAGGGATGCGGGGTACCAGCCCAGCCTGAACACAATGCTTTATTCTATTTCACGAGCAGTCTTACTTCGAACCAACTATACTGTATCTTAGTCACATATTGAACTTGGGATAATGTAATTGTTTTTCATTTTACAGGTTAGAGTTTTGGATGCTAGGCTTATACATAAGCCTGAAGAGGAGTTCAGCGTGAAACTGCCGGAGAATAACATATATAGGGACGTACATTGTGGTATGCACCAACTACCCAAATTTACACTGGGGAGACTATAGGAATACTTACCCCAGTACGGAAAGAAGCTGGAGGAAAAGAGCAAATCTCGATATAAACAAATGTGAGTTATCTTAACATTAAACTAAAAGGAATGTAGGATTAACGGTAAATGCGAGTAACCATGTAAGCTTGGTAGTTTGCACGTCCCTGTCAAATATTCAACTGCCTCGATGAAATAATAGTTTTTTTCTGTCAATGGATACCAGCACGCTTATTTGTAAGAGGTTTGGCAAATTACTATGTGTTAAAAAGTAAGAACAAACATTCGAAACCTAAAACTAAATTATTCAGGACCAGTATTCTAGAATAAACTGCCTCATAAATTTAGAATACTCCTGATCATTAACCAGTTTAAAAGAAACCTAACAACGTCTTACTCGTGAATTATTATTGATATTACATTATATATGTGTCTGGGTATATATATATATATATATACATATATATATATATATATATTACATATTTACCCAGACACATATATAATGTAATATCAATAATAATTCACGAGTACACTATATATATTATATTATATTGTTGTAGAATTGTTGATGGAAGCGCTTAACAGGCAGCAGGCCAAATTGTTCTCTGGAAATTATCGTGTTTTTCAATGGATTTACGCTGCACTGAGGATCACAAAGACCATTGTTTGTTCGTGAAACTACAGTGATTCTCACGGTACACTTTTTTATACGTCAAGACAGTGTACATTATCTATGATTTTTAAATGTTATAAATGAATGTCGACAGCCATCCGTGACGTTAACGAAGTTGGTGGTCGACAACGCCCGTGAGTTACATCACTTGGCAGGCTGTAATTGTGCGACGATGTGCTTTATTCGGGCTCTTTGGCCTGTCTCCAGGGGTGTCACTCCCCGATTGCTGGATGCGACATACTCCTTAATAAGACGTTTAGGACTGTCTGCGACACGTCCAACCTTGCGTGGCAAACGAGGGGGCACGCGCAAACAGCGCGCGGTCCCAACGCGGATTACTGACCATTTGGAGTATGCTACACGAGCTGCAAATGCTGCCAAAGCAAATAATGCAGCCCATCTGGTAAATTTACACTGCATTAAACATCATGCATGTGACGTTCCACTGACGATGTGTTGTTTCAACGCTCGGTCAGTTCGAAATAAAGCTTTGTCGCTGACAGACCTGGTAATTTCCAGGGACATCGACGTATTAGCGTTGACAGAAACCTGGCTTGGAACAGTCACTGACAATCAGGTGATAAAAGAACTTGTGCCATTTGGCTACACATTTCAACATACCTCTCGCTACAAGTTCGATGCCGCGTCAAAACCTGCCCAGAAGCGCGGCGGTGGATTGGGCTTAATGTATAAGTCCGGCATGAAAGTTGAGAATGTGTCATCAAGTCATAATAGGCCTAAATTTACCCATTTTGAACATGCCAACTATTATATTATGACACGTGGCGCCAAGTTCAGATTGGGTGTTATATACCGTCCGCCACCGTCTAAACGAAACGGCTTTACAACGCCTGTTTTCTTCGAGCAGTGGTCAGCATACTTGGACACCGTGATGCTGGACCCGCATGACATCGTTATTACCGGCGATCTGAACTTCCAACTTGATATTATATCAGATCCTGACGCACGGCATTTTTCTGAGACGCTCGCTGACCGTGGCGTGAACCAAATAATTACAGATGCCACGCACAATAAAGGTCACCTCCTGGATGTAGTTATCATTCGAAACAACAGTGCAATAGTTACTACACAACCGAGTGTATATGACCCGTGCTTATGTGACACACATGGAAATCCATCCGGTGATCACATGGCCATAATGTTCTGTGTAAGTGCCACAAAGCCTGCTCGAATGCGTAAAGAGATAGTTTTTCGACGATTGCGTCATATACGTCTTCCTGATTTCAAACGTGACATTACTTCTTTACTACATGACATAAACAGTGAGGCATCCGTTAGTGACATGGTTGCCACATACAACAATGGCTTACGTCGGCTTGTTGACAAACATGCCCCACTGCGGAAGACGACCATAACATTGCGACCGGACTGTCCGTGGTACACTGACGAGCTTCGTGACGAGAAACAGCGTCGACGGCGAGCTGAGCGCAAATGGCTGCAAACTCGTCTTGATGTGCATCGACAGGCGTATCGCGCTCAATGTGTGGTCTTCAACAACATGCTGGTTACCACAAAGAAAAACTACTACACAGCTAAGATCGCCAACTGCAGAAATTACCAAAAACAACTATTTTGCATCACAAGAAACCTCATGGGCAATAGTGGCATAACGACAATGCCATCGTATATGTGTCCGGTGGACATGGCACAACGCTTTGGTGATCATTTTATTGAGAAAGTTTCTAACATCAGAAAACACATCGTCGACTGCGGTGAGGATCGTTCGGACATTACGTTGGCTGCTATGAGCAACGACGCGGCATTCAGTGGTGTGCCACTAGTCTGCTTTGAGACAGTTACTGAATCGTACGTTGAACGATTAGTCGCATCCGTTCCGGTTAAGTCGTGTGAATTAGATCCAGTACCGACGTGGCTGCTAAAACAATATTCGCATGAGTTAGTTCCACTAATCACTGCTACGATAAATGCGTCTCTCACCTCAACAAATGTACCTGCTGACTTCAAGCATGCAATCGTTAAACCACTCCTGAAAAAACCTACGCTGGATAAAGACATTTTGAGCAACTACTGGCCAGTGTCGAACTTGCCATTTGTGTCGAAATTGGTTGAGAAAGTCGTTGCAAAACAAATTGGCACGCACGTTGATGAACATGCTCTGCACGACCCTTTTCAGTCTGCATACCGTCGTGGACACTCCACAGAAACAGCTCTACTCCGTGTCAAAAAATTACATTGCCGCGACACTGGATAGGAAATGTAAAACAATTCTCGTTATGCTTGATTTGTCGTCCGCGTTTGATACAGTCGATCATGAGTTGTTGATGACTCGACTTGAACACTCATTCGGTATCACCTATAAGGCGCTTGCGTGGCTGAAATCATACATTAGCGAACGGTATCAGAAACTGGCAGTGGGAAGTGCCGAGTCGGTTGAGTCAATCTTGGCGTGTGGCGTCCTCCAAGTATACCAAACCTATCGGAGATATTGTTGCTAAACACGGCATGGAGCATCACTGTTATGCTGATGACATTCAAATCTACCTCACGGTTGAACGAGATGAATCAATTGTGGCGGCACTGGCTAAGGTGGAATTGTGTGTTGCGGAAGTGGCTGCGTGGTTGACTAGAAACCAATTAAAACTGAACACAGATAAATCCGAGGCGATCGTTTTTTCTCAAGCGAAGAAACGCGGCAGTCTGCCTGTCAGTGTATACATCACAGTAGCCGGCCATCGAATTCAACCATCATCGTGCGCAATTTGGGTGTGCTATTTGATAGCGACCTGAAAATGTAACAGCAGATTGCCAACACTGTGGAAAGCTGCTACTATCATATTAGAAACATTGGGCGAATTCGGCCACATCTGACGGAAGAATCTTGCAAGACACTTGTTCACGCACTAGTGACATCCTGTTTAGATTATGGGAATGCACTTCTTTATGGTCTCCCACACACGGTGATGCAACGTCTATAAAAGGTGCAGAACTGTGCCGTTCGCCTAATTACTCGCACGAGGAAATACGAACACATCACGCCATAGGAAATGGTATAATTAACTGGATAGAAAAATGGCTGATTGACAGAAGACAACGGGTAGTTGTTGATGGGGAGGCTTCAAACTGGAAATCAGTTTTGAGTGGGGTTCCACAGGGATCAATACTGGGACCTATATTATTCTTAATATATATAAACGATTTGGACGATGATATAGCTAGCAAGGTGTTGAAATTTGCAGATGATACAAAAGTGTTTAGAAAGATTAAAAGTGATGGGGATAGACAGCATTTACAAGATGATCTTGACAGGTTGATCAAATGGTCTGAAAAGTGGCAAATGTTGTTCAATTTTGGGAAATGTAAATGCCTTCACACAGGACATGGGAACGAATATGTGGAATATACAATGGGGGGAACTGTACTGAGTACTACTGTAAAAGAAAAAGACTTAGGGCTGACAATTAGTGCTGATATGAAGGTTTCAGAGCAGTGTGGAATTGCAGCTTCAAAGGGAAATCAAATCCTTGGATAGATTAGGCGAAATATAGCATATAAAGAAAAATAACTAATAATACCGCTGTACAAAACAATAGTTAGGCCTCATTTAGAATATTGTATACAAGCGTGGAGGCCATACCGCAAGAAGGACACAGATATGAGAGGAGATCAGATAGAAGTGTTTAAAATATTGAATGGTTATGAAAATATTGATAGAAATATGTTTTTTTCAGTTAAGAAAGATAGAAAGACTAGATGACATAAAGTTACATTAGCGAAGGAGCAGTGTAGATTAGACGTGAGAAAGTTCTCATTTTCACAAAGGACTGTGAATGAATGTCCTTGTCCACCTGCCATCTAGAGTTAATTCTCTGGATGGCAATCTTGTTAAATATTGTTAAATCTTGACCTACAAAATGCTGGTGTTTACGTATTGTACCTTGAATGGTCTATCGCCGGACTACATAAGTGAGTTAATTGGCTACTGTACCATCAACAGAACTCTACGATCTACCACGCAGCCTCGCCTTTTGTTCGTACCGGCCTCACAAACTGTTACTCATGGTGATCACCGTTTCGCGGTTTGCTCGGCGGTTCTATGGAACAATTTGCCTCCTACACTCAGGACAGCAACATCATTACAAGTGTTTAAAACACTTTTGAAGACTCACCTTTTTAAACAAGCGTTTTTATAATTCACCGACGAGGACATTTTATGTGCTTTCTATTGATAAATAAACTTTTTGTTTTACTAGTTTCTTAACATATTTATGGTTATTCTTCTTGTATAAATGAATGTATTTATAGTAGTTTTTAAGAATGTCTTAATTTATTTTAACGTTTTTTTTTTGCGTACCACCACAAACAACACACAAGGAAAGTGGTTTGTGTCAGCTGTTGTGTGGGCAGAGATGAATAAGTCTGCCTCTTATACATTAGATGTGTCCATGAACAATGATGCGGTGAAAGAATGTGACACGCTCTTGTCAAAATATCAGCAGCAATAAATAACTGAAAGGGTTAAAATGCATATGCAATTCATAAATATGTAATTACATAAGCAAATGTCTTAATTCACAACTGTATAAATATTCTTCCAACTTGATGAACATTTTCACGAGCATAAATATGTAGCTTAATGTACATTGTGGCTTGACCTGCAGATCCTCCAGACGTTACATTACCTTTTAAGGGAACTCCTATCAAGTTCAGTAGATTACATGTAATACTTGGGAATGACAATGCGGATCTTATATATGATCCTCGTCCAGAGCAACTGCAGAACAACGCCTCTACTCCTAACAGGTTCCGCAGTGTTTGCCTGAACTATATGAGATAAGTAAGTGCAATGCATATCTCACTGCAAAGAAAGTAAAAGTATTTCACTCTATTTGCAATGAGATGTCTACAGTTCATAAAACCCTATCCTCGTTCATTTTATAATGTGATAACTGGTAAGTATTGCATGTATTTATACTGGAGGACTTGACGAAACAAATCTTATAGTCCTTTTACAGACCCATTGAAAAATAGTTATTTGTCAAAACAGGGGCATTAGTGCAGTCTCTGGCTGTATTATAAAGCAAATAATACAATGATGCATCCATATATATGTACATATACATATTTCATTAAAGTCAACCAATGCCAGTGATGCAGTTACCAGTCAACATGCCTTTGCCAACAACCACGACTACTTGAAGTTAACTCCAAAAGATCAGTATTTGAAATATGAAATGGTTAGTTATTTCCATGCTTTTTAATTCAACATACACGCATATGTATTTACACAATGTGCTCCATTGAAACAATGCACATGGTTACAGTAGAGCGTAGTGGCTCAGTTATTAGAACGTTGGACTCTCAATCAAGAAAGCCCAGGTTCGAATTTACTGCTACCGTGTCGAACCTTACTGAAGTTCGTTCACTCTACGTTGCTCTAGTTCACTCAACTGTATGAATGAGTACCTACCTAAAGACGGTGGTGGATATTTGTGTACGAATAATCTTCAGGCATTAACTGCGGCATGGCTGAATGCTTCCCAAAGTTGAGATGGTGCTCTTGAACAAGTCTGCTAGTGAGTAAAGTGTAAAGCTCTCTGAGCAGTCCTAAGGACCGGATACTGTGCTATTATATAAGATATTACTTTTTACAAACATTACATCCTCACAACACAGAGTCCAATTTACAAACTATTGTGCAATGAAGCTCTGAGCAAATAACTTGAAATCAAACTATGATAAAACAAAGTGAAAACTTGAAACAAAAAGAGGAAGTTTGTTGCTTTGCAATTAATATCAGACTAGCTGGTGACAATACAACTATATAGTTTAAGCGAACAATGTACCTTTGTATCAAAGCAA
The DNA here is from genome assembly GCA_020002185.1 of Paraescarpia echinospica. Taxonomy (NCBI): domain Eukaryota; kingdom Metazoa; phylum Annelida; class Polychaeta; order Sabellida; family Siboglinidae; genus Paraescarpia; species Paraescarpia echinospica. The sequence goes on along the minus strand of CM034533.1, from coordinate 719,226 downwards.
AACAAAATTCATACAAATCAAAAAATAAGAAATCAGTTATTTTTTAGTGATACATTTATGTCAGATGTAAGTCAGTGATTTAAATAAAATGTTTAAATCAAACGACCATGACAATCGATGATATAATGTCGGAAAAGTTATTGCATTACTTTCAGGTTTCGGAGATCAGCGTGGCCACTGAGTTGGAAAGGGCAACTAGGGAGCAAGTGAATAACAAGCAGTGGAGGGATGTCAGACTACAACGTCTGACCTCACCAAAGTGGAGAGATATGGAATCACTTACAACTTTTGCAGACATTAGAACACAAGCTATATTGCATTGCCGAGAATGTGGCAGTGGAACTATTTGAAACACAGTTTACCGTTCAGACTCAGGCATGTGGCATATTTGTGAACCAGGTTCATCCCGTACTTGCTGCCTCACCTGAGAGAGTAATCGACACAGACACAATTTTGGAAGTTAAATGTCTTTGCACAGAAAGGAAAAGTAACATTTTCCCATAACAGTTCCTTATCTGAAAGAGGCTGATGGGTCTCTTTATTTACAATAAAACCACGACTATTACTACAAAATCCATGGGCAACTGTTTTGTTCAAACATATCACAGTGTTTGCTTGTTGTGTCTACCTTCAAGGGACTGGTCATGCTAACAGTGTGTGCTTGTTGTGTCTACCTTCAACGGACTGGTCATGCTAACAGCGTGTGCTTGTTGTGTCTACCTTCAAGGGACTGGTCATGCTAACAGCGTGTGCTTGTTGTGTCTACCTTTAAGGGACTGGTCATGCTAACAGCGTGTGCTTGTTGTGTCTACCTTTAAGGGACTGGTCATGCCAACAGCGTGTGCTTGTTGTGTCTACCTTGAAGGGAATGGTCATGCTAACAGTGTGTGCTTGTTGTATCTACCTTCAAGGCACTGGTCATGCTAATAGTGTGTGCTTGCTGTGTCTACCTTCAAGGGACTGGTCATGCTAGCAGTGAGTGCTTTGTGTGTCTACCTTCAAGGGACTAGTCATGCTAACAGTGTGTGCTTGTTGTGTATACCTTCAAGGGACTGGTCATGCTAGCAGTGTGTGCTTTTTGTGTCTACCTTCAAGGGACTGGTCATGCTAACAGTGTGTGCTTGTTGTGTCTACCTTCAAGGGACTGGTCATGCTAGCAGTGTGTGCTTTTTGTGTCTACCTTCAACGGACTGGTCATGCTAACAGCGTGTGCTTGTTGTGTCTACCTTCAAGGGACTGGTCATGCTAACAGCGTGTGCTTGTTGTGTCTACCTTTAAGGGACTGGTCATGCTAACAGCGTGTGCTTGTTGTGTCTACCTTTAAGGGACTGGTCATGCCAACAGCGTGTGCTTGTTGTGTCTACCTTGAAGGGACTGGTCATGCTAACAGTGTGTGCTTGTTGTATCTACCTTCAAGGCACTGGTCATGCTAATAGTGTGTGCTTCTTGTGTCTACCTTCAAGGGACTGGTCATGCTAGCAGTGAGTGCTTTTTGTGTCTACCTTCAAGGGACTAGTCATGCTAACAGTGTGTGCTTGTTGTGTATACCTTCAAGGGACTGGTCATGCTAGCAGTGTGTGCTTTTTGTGTCTACCTTCAAGGGACTGGTCATGCTAACAGTGTGTGCTTGTTGTGTCTACCTTCAAGGGACTGGTCATGCTAGCAGTGTGTGCTTTGTGTCTACCTTCAAGGGGACTGGTCATGCTAACAGTGTGTGCACTTGTTGTGTCTACCTTCAAGGACTGGTCATGCTAGCAGTGTGTGCTTTTTGTGTCTACCTTCAAGGGACTGGTCATGCTAGCAGTGTGTGCTTGTTGTGTCTACCGTCAAGGGACTGGTCATGCTAACAGTGTGTGCTTGTTGTGTCTACCTTCAAGGGAGTGGTCATGCTAGCAGTGTGTGCTTGTTGTGTCTACCGTCAAGGGACTGGTCATGCTAACAGTGTGTGCTTGTTGTGTCTACCTTCAAGTGACTGGTCATGCTAACAGTGTGTGCTTGTTGTGTATACGTTCAAGGGACTGGTCATGCTAACAGTGTGTGCTTGTTGTGTCTACCTTCAAGGGACTGGTCATGCTAACAGTGTGTGCTTGTTGTGTCTACCTTCAAGGGACTGGTCATGCTAGCAGTGTGTGCTTTTTGTGTCTACCTTCAAGGGACTGGTCATGCTAGCAGTGTGTGCTTTTTGTGTCTACCTTCAAGGGACTGGTCATGCTAGCAGTGTGTGCTTGTTGTGTCTACCTTCAAGGGACTGGTCATGCTAACAGTGTGTGCTTGTTGTGTCTACCTTCAAGTGACTGGTCATGCTAACAGTGTGTGCTTGTTGTGTATACGTTCAAGGGACTGGTCATGCTAACAGTGTGTGCTTGTTGTGTCTACCTTCAAGGGACTGATCATGCTACCAGTGTGTGCTTTTTGTGTCTACCTTCAAGGGACTGGTTATGCTAGCAGTGTGTGCTTTTTGTGTCTACCCTCAAGGGACTGGTCATGCTAGCAGTGTGTGCTTGTTGTGTCTACCGTCAAGGGACTGGTCATGCTAACAGTGTGTGCTTGTTGTGTCTACCTTCAAGTGACTGGTCATGCTAACAGTGTGTGCTTGTTGTGTATACGTTCAAGGGACTGGTCATGCTAACAGTGTGTGCTTGTTGTGTCTACCTTCAAGGGACTGGTCATGTTAGCAGAGCATATAAATTAGAAATTCGCGGAGGCCATGGTGAAAAACTACTAGAATGTTACTTTTCTTATTTCAAGTCTGCAATCATAAATAAGTTCCTGTATAGGAATTATTACCGATATGCATTTTAATGCAAGTCTGTGAGAGGTCCAACCTGAATTGAACCTAAAAGGTAAAAATGGTAAGTTCTTATATAGCGCGGTATCCGGTCGTTTATACAGCTGAGTAAACTGAAGCAACGTGGAGTAAACAAAAGTGTCCAAGCTTCAGAGTTCCAGAAAGGTAGTACAGAGGAATCAGTATGTTTATGCTTTGGGAAACATGATAAGAATATTTAGAGCCATACTCATGCATGCCTTTGCACATTCTTGGCTATATTACACAAATAGAAACACTCTTGTATTATATGTTCTGTATTGCCAGGGCAGTGTTATTTACTGAGTAGTATCCATAGACTCCTTTAAAATTGCATTTTTTTGCATGTCCTATGATCCGCTCTATATAAACTCTTGCTGGCAATTATTCGGTCATGCAACACAGTTACATCTGACAGTCTGTTCTTCTTCCGAAAGAAGGTCGGAATGTTAATGTTAACCATGCAACTCTCAAATAGATCTTGAACATTAAACCCTTTGTCCGCCATGGTGCTGTCTCCATGGTCACACTTCCCCATCAGGTTGGATCTCTCACAAATCTGACGATCACTGGTTGATCCACCATATACGGGTAATATATAGGATACAACACATCCAGCTGAAGCTCCTACTAAAATCTTGATGGTATCTTGTTTGTATATGTAGAAAACGTAGCGAGTTGCACAAATGATTATTGTGGCTTTTTATTGGACACTCTGAGCCATCAATAATACATCTTGTCGAAAGGAATGTATCGTGAATCTTAGTTGGTGAAAACTGGGACAGCCACCAGTCTGTTTCCCCCATTGGCAAACCATGAAATTTACCTAGGTAAACAAAATATTGGACACAGTTGTCTCAGTTATACCAAACATTCTACTAAGTTCAAAGTTTGTTTAGTGCTGGCGCAGTTTAACAAGAGTAACAAAGAATTGATCTTCCACCGATATAGATGGTGTCACACCACGATACTAACGTAGGTTATATGCTGCTAAAAAAATTCTCAAAATATTCCAAGCCTGTATAAAAGTGCATTCCTTCAAGATCGTGAGTGAACTTCCTTGCACTCCACATCATCAAGTCACTGGTTTGTGTTGTTGTACTGGCAGTGTAGACTCTAGGTGTCTGTGTAGATGTGTCACTTGGGACCTCTGTGTGCGAACTTCCTTGCACTCCACATCACCGAGTCACTGGTTTGTGTTGCTGTACTGGCAGTGTAGACTCTAGGTGTCTGTGTAGATGTGTCACTTGGGACCTCTGTGTGAGAACTTCCTTGCACTCCACATCATCAAGTCACTGGTTTGTGTTGTTGTACTGACAGTGTAGAATCTAGGTGTCTGTGTAGATGTGTCACTTGGGACCTCTGTGTGAGAACTTCCTTGCACTCCACTTCATCAAGTCACTGGTTTGTGTTGTTGTACTGACAGTGTAGAATCTAGGTGTCTGTGTAGATGTGTCACTTGGGACCTCTGTGTGCGAATTTTCTTGCACTCCACAACATCGAGTCACTGGTTTATGTTGTTGTACTGACAGTGTAGACTTTAGGTGTCTATGTAGATGTGTCACTTGGGACCTCTGTGTGAGAACTTCCTTGCACCCCACATCATCGAGTCACTGGTTTGTGTTGTTGTACTGACAGTGCAGACTCTAGGTGTCTGTGTAGATGTGTCAATTGGGACCTCTGTGTGAGAACTTCCTTGCACTCCACATCATCAAGTCACTGGTTTGTGTTGTTGTACTGACAGTGTAGACTCCAGGTGTCTGTGTAGATGTGTCACTTGGGACCTCTGTGTGAGAACTTCCTTGCACTCCACATCATCAAGTCACTGGTTTGTGTTGTTGTACTGACAGTGTAGAATCTAGGTGTCTGTGTAGATGTGTCACTTGGGACCTCTGTGTGAGAACTTCCTTGCACTCCACATCATCAAGTCACTGGTTTGTGTTGTTGTACTGACAGTGTAGAATCTAGGTGTCTGTGTAGATGTGTCACTTGGGACCTCTGTGTGCGAACTTTCTTGCACTCCACAACATCGAGTCACTGGTTTATGTTGTTGTACTGACAGTGTAGACTTTAGGTGTCTATGTAGATGTGTCACTTGGGACCTCTGTGTGAGAACTTCCTTGCACTCCACATCATCAAGTCACTGGTTTGTGCTGTTGTACTGGCAGTGTAGACTCTAGGTGTCTGAGTAGATGTGTCACTTGGGACCTCTGTGTGCGAACTTCCTTGCACCCCACATCATCGAGTCACTGGTTTGTGTTGTTGTACTGACAGTGCAGACTCTAGGTGTCTGTGTAGATGTGTCAATTGGGACCTCTGTGTGAGAACTTCCTTGCACTCCACATCATCAAGTCACTGGTTTGTGTTGTTGTACTGACAGTGTAGACTCCAGGTGTCTGTGTAGATGTGTCACTTGGGACCTCTGTGTGAGAACTTCCTTGCACTCCACATCATCGAGTCACTGGTTTGTGTTGTTGTACTGGCAGTGTAGACTCTAGGTGTCTGTGTAGATGTGTCACTTGGGACCTCTGTGAGCGATCTTCCTTGCACTCCACATCATCGAGTCACTGGTTTGTGTTGTTGTACTGACAGTGTAGACTCTAGGTGTCTGTGTAGATGTGTCACTTGGGACCTCTGTGTGAGAACTTCCTTGCACTCCACATCATCGAGTCACTGGTTTGTGTTGTTGTACTGACAGTGTAGACTCTAGGTGTCTGTGTAGATGTGTCACTTGGGACCTCTGTGTGAGAACTTCCTTGCACTCCACATCATCGAGTCACTGGTTTGTGTTGTTGTACTGACAGTGTAGACTCTAGGTGTCTGTGTAGATGTGTCACTTGGGACCTCTGTGTGCGAACTTCCTTGCATTCCACATCATCAAGTCACTGGTTTGTGTTGTTGTACTGACAGTGTAGACTATAGGTGTCTGTGTAGATGTGTCACTTGGGACCTCTGTGTGGGAACTTCCTTGCACTCCACATCATCAAGTCACTGGTTTGTGTTGTTGTACTGGCAGTGTAGACTCTAGGTGTCTGTGTAGATTTGTCACTTGGGACCTCTGTGTGGGAACTTCCTTGCACTCCACATCATCAAATCACTGGTTTGTGTTGTTGTACTGACAGTGTTGACTCTAGGTGTCTGTGTAGATGTGTCACTTGGGACTTCTGTGTGCGAACTTCCTTGCACTCCACATCATCAAGTCACTGGTTTGTGTTGCTGTACTGACAGTGCAGACTCTAGGTGTCTGTGTAGATGTGTCACTTGGGACCTCTGTGTGCGAACTTCTTTGCACTCCACATCATCAAGTCACTGGTTTGTGTTGCTGTACTGGCAGTGCAGACTCTTGGTGTCTGTGTAGATGTGTCACTTGGGACCTCTGTGTGAGAACTTCCTTGCACTCCACATCATCAAGTCACTGGTTTGTGTTGCTGTACTGGCAGTGTAGACTCTAGGTGTATGTGTAGATGTGTCACTTGGGACCACTGTGTGCGAACTTCCTTGCACTCCACATCATCAAGTCACTGGTTTGTGTTGTTGTACTGGCAGTGTAGACTCTAGGTGTCTGTGTAGATGTGTCACTTGGGACCTCTGTGTGAGAACTTCCTTGCACTCCACATCACCGAGTCACTGGTTTGTGTTGTTGTACTGGCAGTGTAGACTCTAGGTGTCTGTGTAGAAGTGTCACCTGGGACCTCTGTGTGCGAACTTCCTTGCACTCCACATCATCAAGTCACTGGTTTGTGTTGTTGTACTGGCAGTGTAGACTCTAGGTGTCTGTGTAGATGTGTCACCTGGGACCTCTGTGTGCGAACTTCCTTGCACTCCGCATCATCAAGTCACTGGTTTGTGTTGTTGTACTGACAGTGTAGACTCTAGGTGTCTGTGAAGATGTGTCACTTGGGACCTCTGTGTGCAAATATGAAAGAACAAAGTCAGATGTCAAGTACTAGCAATGAATAGTATCAAATATAATTGTCAGTCCGTTTGATCCATTCATTAAGAAAACCACTCATAATGGCTACCTCAGAATATTATCGAAGACATTTATGTGATGATGTTTCCTTGTCTTTTATTGTAATGAGTAATATGCACCCTTGTTCGTGATAATTATAGTCAAAACATATTAAGACAGGTGTTTTATAATGTGGGCCTAATATAGTGCTGGTGTGCGGTATAGTCCCAAGTAGTTATTTTCAATTGTTAATAAACAGTAATGCTGCCCACCTGATACATGTTGTATGTATTCCGTACTGACTGTCTCTTCGGCACATACTTCACTCAATGCTGACAGTCTTTGTTCTCCAGCTTCTGTCTCTAGCTGCAACCGTTTTCTCTCCCTTACCACTCGGCTAACAGCTGCTGATGTGATGGTTTTTGACCAAGGAAATAGAGCTCTGTCTTCTTCAGTCTCTTGAACAAAGGTGTTGTCCCTGGATAAAGAAGAACATAAATTCAGTGCATGGGGATGGGTTATTTTATTAAATAACTTCAATAATAAAGTAAGGTTATTGGCAGATTGATGGGGTAGTGTTAAGGTGGGAAACAAGGGAAATGTGAGGGACTGGCAGCTAAACGTGAGAGGCAGGAGATTCGGGTTGAAATGTTGAAAATGATAAGGACTTTAAACTTCACTTCAGCCAAGCGCCACGCACCACCCCCCCCCCCCCCGAGTGGATGATAGGCGTGTTCATCCCTGCGAAACGACATGTTTTCTTGTTATTAATATGTTTATTACCTTGGCCCATTTTCAAATGACTTCCTTTGATGTGATGTACTTAGAATGTTAATTATAGCTCTGAAAGAGAGTAGTTTTAAAAAATATATATAATTTTTTGGCAAAATAAATAAAACTAAAATAACAAATATACACATCTACGGTGACGCATGAGCATACGTGATACCACTCGCCCACGATATCTGTAATTTATATTGATCCATAGATCGAAACCCAATTTGTAGTATGTCCTTCAGCAATACGTTTCGATGACTAAAAAAACTTACTGTTTGCCCCAACGACAATGGTTTATTTTAGTGCAATAATTCACATAGATTAACAGACCACGCAACACGTCTAAAAGTACGATCGTGTCGAGAATTCTGGAACGTTGCCCACAACGCGGCCCGAGCCACCGCACGCGGGGGTGAGGCGGCGGCTCGGCCTTTCCGCGATGGCGGTTGGTCCCGAGGGCCTTTTAGTGTTTTACATTGTTTAATCACCTAACTATATGCTAGTGGCGAAGCATGTGAGCAACACATTCCTAACTTGAATTCGAAATTACTATTATATTAAAACAAAATAAGGGATACTTAACGAGTGATTATTTGAGCAGACTTTTTGTGCAAACGTATTTGAGCTGACTTGTATGCACACTTATTTGATCAAACATATTTGACCAAAATGCATGATCAGGCATGATATTTGGTGTAAAAACCTGGCTCTCAACATTGGGGACTATGTATCCGTCGTGACTCGGATATCACAATAATGTCGACCCCGTCTCAATTTGGGACGTAAACGATCCTCAATGCCAGCATATAAAAGTCGGTTTGAAGTTGAATGAGACCTCATCAGACCATTACACTGTAACCACAATAATACAGACTAGTCAGTTAATTAAACATTGCCGAGTAAGAGCGCGGTGGCGGCAGCGGCCACACGATCGCTCGGTAGAGCGCGACGAACCCTACAGTGGACACCCATCGCGCGTCGTCAACGGATGGATTCGTCTGCCGCCCTACCCACGCCACCGTCGGAAGGACGTAAGACTTGGGAGATTCTTTAAAGACGACGACGCATAATGACGTGGAACAGTCGCCTGTTTGTCGGGATCGCTTACGCCGCGCTTCACGTCGTGACCGGGATCACCGTCGACTATCTGATACGACTATGGCGCGTCACCGGAAAAAGCTCCAGGGAGTATACTTCAATCCCGCTAAGGTAGGGAGTTACGGAGGTATCGAGTCTTTGCGCCGAGTCGCCTTCCTACCTATAGAGCGTGTACCGAGAAAGATCGTCGAACAATGGCCATCGGAACAGAACGCCTATACTCTACACAAACCGGTCAGAGTTCATATCAAGCGGCGACGCGTGGTCGTCGGAGGCCAGAATTAACAGTGGCAAGCCGATCTCGTCGATGTGTCCAGTCTGAAAAGAGACAACGAGGGTACGACGTTCCTACTCACGGTGATCGACGTCTTCTCGAAAGTTGCCCGATGCGTTCCCCTGAAGAACAATTCGGCGACGTATATGACGAGGGCGCTGGGCGGACTGTTCACCAACGGTGTTCGTCCGCTGACGTTGCAGACCGATAGAGGTCTGGAATTCCTGAACCGTGGCGTTCGGGGTGTATTGGAAAAGTACGGTATCCATCACTTCTCCACCAACAACGAGGAAACCAAGGCGAGCATTGTGGAACGCTTCAATCTCACGCTAAAGACGCGGATATGGCGATACCTAACGCATAAAGAAACGTGGCGATACACTGATATCCTTCCGGATCTTGTGCGGACGTACAACGACACACCCCATCGCAGCATCGGGATGGCTCCGTCGCAGGTGAATGCGTCTAATCAGGAAGAGGTGTGGCAGTGCTTGTACGACAGTCATCACGGCAAGGGCGTGCCCAAGTACCACGTGGCGGATCGCGTGCGTATCAGCAAAATCAAGAAACGGTTCGACAAAGGGTACATGGCGAATTGGACACAGGAAATATTCACGATACGCGAGGTGCATCCGTCCAATCCGCCCGTCTATCGTCTGACGGACGATCTTGGAGAGATACTGGACGGCACCTTCTACGAACCGCAGTTGCAGAAGGTGACGGTTCCGATTGATCAATTGTACCGCGTGGAATTGATAGTGCAGCGACGCAAGGTACGGAGGCGAAGGGAGGTGTAAGTGAAATGGTTTGGATACCCTTCGAAATTCAATAGCTGGATCGATGCCAAGGCTCTCGTCGGGCTATAAAGACTATTCACGTGTCCGAAGAAATGTCATTCAACCGCTCATGACGGACGAGACAACAGTTTCCGTTGTCGACGAAGAAGAAGAAGTCGACGCGCCGCCGCAGAAAGAGATGACTCCGTGGCACATCTTCGGCACCGCGTGTCCCAAAGAGGAAATCGTTTTTGTGTGTCAGGTTATCGTCTTGTACAGTGTCATCTTGGTCAGCATCTACAACATATCCATCGGACACGAGAACGCGACTCTGTGGACGGCCCTTTTGAGTAGTTCGTTTTGTTACCTCCTACCCAGTCCGACGTTGCGACAACATGATGAGCAGTGATTTCTACCTGACGCTACCTAGCAACGCTTCCATGCGTACGCATCCCGACAACACGTTGACCATTACGTCACGACGCTACCGCAACGTCTCAACTTGTCGGGTCAGTGGGAATGCGGTCTGTCGGAGGTAATGTATCCGCATAATTGGCACAACGTGAGAGAGAAGGAGGCGTGGTTCGGTATAGGGCTAAGAAATACGGTTGAAGAGAAGGAGATGACTACGACGAAAACCAGTATCGAGCCCGAGGTATTATCACGGACCGCCGAATCTCGTCAAAGCGATAAACAAAGCTTTACTACGTGTGCTACCGAATAATGTTGTGTGCCTATACTACAACCCCACCACGCACAAGTTTACAGTGGTGTTGCTGTCGAACGCCATATTGAGCGGGAATGTGTTGAGGATCATTCTAGGCTTTCATGAGACCATGCTGTTCGGAGAGATTACGAAGAAGAAAAAGAAGGAAACGTTGATCGAAGCCGACACCGTGGTGGACATGGCGCGGGGTTTCGACTCGCTCTACGTCTACACGAACGTCATCGAACCACGAATCGTTGGCGACAGCCTCGTTCCACTGCTACGTATCGTTCCGCTGAACGGTAGACAAGGCGACACCGTGACGACGACCTTTCAAAAGATCCAGTACCTACCCGTCTTGTGCAAAGAATTCGGCACGATCGAGATCGATATAAGGGACGATACCGGCCGGCGCGTGCCATTCGAACGCGGAAAATTAACGACGACGCTTCATTTCCGACGACGACAGACGGCACTGTTCTAGAGAGACGAATTACAACGACTACTACGCTCGTCAAGCGGGAGGCGCCCTTCCCTATTTCGCAGGTGTCCGCTACCAACGAGGACACGGTCTAGGAAGTCTATTCGGAGGTCTACTGCATAGCGTCATGCCGCTCGTCAAGAGAGGCGCCGTGGCGTTGGGGAAGAGAGCGCTGTCGACCGGCGCGCGCACAGCCGACGACGTCCTGTCGAGGGAGAACATCAAAACGTCCGCCAAACGTCGCCTTACGGACGCCGGTAGGGAGATGTTGGGTCAACTCATGACCCCTGGCGTACAAGCGCGTAAGACGCGTATAAGACGCGCGTACCCTACGAAAGGAGTCAGTACAGCCAGGAGACGGACGACGAAGAAGACACGCCAGCGCTGACGGACACGCTAGCCAGACATTCAACGATGGCGTTCGTTTATAACCAGTTCCGGAGACGATTACCTGGATCTCGCCAGCACGATGCTACACGTTCAAGCGAAGGTAACCCGTGCTGACGGAAGCGACCTCGATGCCGCCGATCCCGTCGGTCCTTTGAATAACTGGCTCCATTCCTTTTTCAGCCAGGTCGACGTCTACATGAACGGAACGCTCGTCACCCGCTCGACCAACATGTACCCGTACCGCGCCTACATAGAAACGCTGCTGAGTTACGGGGACGACGCCAAGGAGACGCAACTAACGAATCAGGTGTGGTGCAAGGACACGAGTAATCGTATGGAAGCCTTCGAAATAGCCGCCGGAAATGCAGCCAACGCGGGGTTCGTCACCAGACGCACCAGTACGACTGTGAGTGGCGTGGTCGACATGATGGTTCGTCTCCACGTGGACCTGTTCCTCCAGGATAAATTCCTCATCAACGGCGTAGAGGTCAAGATAAGTCTGGTACGCAGCAAGGACGCCTTCGCGCTTATGGCCGACGGAAACAACCCTGACTACAAGATAAAGATCATCAACGCCACCCTGTTCGTCAGAAAGGCCACTCTGAATCCGGGCGTGCAGATGGCTCACATCAAGGCCCTCGAATAAAGCACAGCCAAGTACCGGATGCGTAGTCCCGTCAACTGCAAGGTCTACTCCATTCCCACGGGTACCCGCTCGCACACGCACGAGAATCTCTTTCTCGGCATTCTTCCAAAACGTCTCGTGCTGTGCTGCATCGACAACGACGCCTACAACGGAAGCTACGCTAAAAACCCGTTCAACGCCAAAAACAACAATATCAACTTCCTCGCCGTGTACGTATACGGACGACAGATAGCCTCCAAACATTTCCAACCAAATTTCGACGACAACCTCTTCGTCAGGAGCTACCACAACCTGTTCACCTCGACGGGTAAGGTGTGGCAGGACGAAGGAAACGGCTTGACTCGCGCCGACTTCCGCCACGGCTACAACCTTTTTCGGCTTGGATCTCACCCCTGATTCGTGCGACGACTGCTGCTTCCATCTGGTACAAAAGGGCAACCTGCGCATCGAGATTCATTTCCGCGACGCATTGACGACCATTGTGAACGTCATCGCCTACGCCGAGTTCGAGACCGTCCTGGAGATCGATAAGAGTCGCAACGTCATCTATTGATGGAAACCCTGCAGATACTGCAGTCTACTCGTCCGGGATGCGCACACCAAGGCCATCGTTCGTAGGGTCGTACCCAAAGACATACTCCTCACCGAGACGATATACATTTACCCGTTCGCCTTCGTATGCAACACGCACAACTGCAAGAAACCGGGAGAACATTGGATAGCGCTGTACCTGAACGACAAATGTCAAGGTGAATACTTCTGCTCGTACGGCTTGCCGCCACGACACGTCGAATTCCGACGATTCATGAATAAATATTGCGTAGAATGGACTTATAATTCAAAGAGACTGCAGAGTCCCGTGCCTAACGTTTGCGGACAATACTGTGTTGCTTATCTCATGGTTCGATGTCGTGGATTTTCTATGAAGGAATTCGTGAACGGTTTCGGCACTGATCTGGTAGCAAACGAATGTCGTGTATTCGACTGGCTTAAACTATTGTTTCGCTACATACCGTGTTTCATTAACGGACAGGTATCATCATCATCATCATTATCGTTCGAGCCTATGGCGCGGTGGTCACACACCCGTAAGCTCACGACCTCTGCCGCGTTGTTCAGTCACCCGTAAGTTGTATTATATTACGAGCCACTGGCGTGGTCGTCATGACCCGTAAGCTCACGATCGCTGGCGTGGTGTTCAGTCACCCGTAAGTCGTGTCATCATCACACTTGTCTTTGGTTACTAAAACACGGTTTCGTTCAGCATATACTCATTACGCTTGTATCTTTAGTCAATAAAATTCGTGTGCTCACGTATACTTTGGTGTTTCGTTCGTTATTTCATACACGTGCATTCACACACACACACCTCTTTACCTTCCCGCGTCACAGGAGGCACAACCTCCATTCCCGCCCTTGTACGCGTCACCGGGGGCACAACCTTCATACCCGCCCAGCCCGTCCGTCTGCCCGCCCGTTCTGCCCGCCCGTTTTACCCGCCCGCGTCACCAGAGGGCGCTAGGAGTAGGTTAGGTCAACTTCTTACCGCTAGGAGAGGGTCAGGTGATAGGAAGTGCACCGTGGAAAAGGAACTGCGTCATCATAAAACAGGCGCCATCTTAGAATTTATCCATGGGAGCACATGCACCCTCGAGATTACGTATCGAAAAACCCTCTACTACTACTTGCGTGCGTATCTGTGTGTGTGTGTGTGTTTGTGTGTGTGTGTGTGTGAGTGTGTGTGTGTGTTGTGTGTGTGTGTGTGTGTGTGTGTGTGTGTGTGCCAGCACCTTTTCAGTTTGGTTTTGTGAACGAAGGAGTGCTGTATTTGAAACCCATTACTTGGTGGCACACGATACTTTTTTATTTATAGCATATTTACAGCACTAGCTTTCAGACAGACAGTGTGATATTTAGCAAAGCACAAACATTACACTTTTATTTGTCATAGCCATCGTCCGTAAGCTCAATCTACTAACTACAAAACTGCATAGCTCATATTGGTATAAAACTGTTTGAACTTGTAAGATGTACCTATCTGTAGTAAACACGCATGTTAATATCATAGACGAATTTCAAAATAAACCACGACATAATATTATGCTAGCATATATTAAAAATATAATAATTATTTGGTTTCGTTACCAAAGGAGTGCAACAGTACAAAGCTTTGCACGTGAAAATAATGTTTATCAAACAACGATCGCAGTTAATTTACAAATAAAATCACATTAAATTATCACACATGTTTGTATGTATGTGTGTGTGTATGTGGTGTGTGTGTGTGTATGTATATATGTATGTTTGTAAGTATTTATGTATGTATGTATGTATGTATGTATGTATATATGTACATACGTATGTATGTATGTCTTCACTTCAGTATGTATGTATCGGGTTACACTGGCACTTCTACTTCCCGAAGCTTACACGTTTCGCCCGACTCGACCAGAACGACCAGACCAGACCAGACCAGACCAGACCAGACCAATCCACATCTGATCACATCAAACTCCTCCGACTACAATGTATCCGCGACACCGGATGGCACCGTCTGCGCTATACCTGAAGCCGGCGTAACGTCTTAATAACGTAAATTTGAAAACGTACGACCGTCGAAACTAGTAGAAGTCAGTCTGATCTGGTTTGGTCAGGTCGGACGAAAAGTGCCAGTGTACCATTACCTTATTAGTTTATCTTCACGACGTAGCATCAGTTTCGAGTGATTTAATGTACTTTTTTGACAACATTCACAGCTGGGTCAAGACTAGGGTATCATAGTAACAGTTCGATTGATAACAGATGACATGTTTTCATGCGACGTGGAGAAGGACGCCACTAAAAATAAACGCTGTCGCCTTCGACAGGACGACACGGACGTCTTTGACTGGACATGCAACCGCGGGAGGACGCCGTCGTCTTTGTACCACAACAAAAATATCAATGGCCAGAAATACCCAGTAACAGGACCCGAGTAGTAAAGGAGGTTAAGTAGCGGGGATGTTGGATTCGGAGTGAAGCAAAAGCAAAGTACCCGGATGTAGGTCAAGGTCAAAGGTCAAGATCAAGTACCCGGATGCAGGTCAAGGTCAAGTACCCGGATGTAGGTCAAGGTCAAAGGTACCGTGACCCGGATGTAGGTCAAGGTCACGTGGCGCCCCTACCGTAATTTTTCGGAACTAAAACACAGCGACACCTAGCGGATTTTTTCGGGACTAAAATATTTCCCTCCAAAACTAAAATAGCGCCACCTAGCGGATAAGTGGCGCCCCTACCGGAATTTTTCAAAACTAAAATAGCACGCCACCTAGCGGATTTTTTCGGAACTAAAATATTTCTCGCCAAAAAAATTCATCGCGCCCCCTGGCGGATAGTTGGTGAACTAATTATTTCCCACCAAAACCAAAATAGCGCCCCCAGTCAAGTACCCGGATGTAGGTCAAGGTCAAATGTCAAGCGACCCGGATGTATGTCAAGGTCACGAGGCGCCCCTATCGGATTTTTCCGGAACTAAAATAGCGCCCATATCGGAGTTTTTCGGAACTATAAAAGCGCCCCCTATCGGATTTTTTCGGAACTATAAAAGTGCCCCCATCGATTTTTTTCGGAACTAGAATAGCGCCACCTAGCGGATAGTTGGTGAACTAAATAGTTCCCGCCCAAACTGGATAGCGTCACCTAGCGGATTTTTGTCGAACTACAGTTTGAGACTGGAGGATAAGTTGTGAAGTAAATGTTCGAGTACTGCAAATATTCGTGTCTCTTGCACGCTTGCGTGCAATAGAGCCCCCTGACGGATAGCTCAGGAACTACAAACATCATCCCCTAGTGGACAAGTGAGTGAACCCCGTGTTAAAGCATAGGGAATTTTCCCCATGTTAAAGGATAGGGAAACACCCGGATGTTGCCGGATTTTGCTCTTGCTCCCAACCAATTCCAAAGTCAAGGATTATGCAACTGATGGTATCCCGACAGCCTCTGCGCCACCTGCGATTGACCAATCACGAGCGAGCTGGGCATTGTGGGCGTGGCTAGTTATGCAAATGAGCTTGGAAAAATATTTCCCATGTTATGAGATAGGGAATTTTCCCCATGTTAAAGCATAGGGAATTTTCCCCATGTTAAGAGATAGGGAATTTTTACCATGTTAAAGCATAGGGAATTTTCACTATGTTATGAGATAGGGAATTTTCCCCATGCTAAAGCATAGGGAATTTTCCCCGTGTTAAAGGATAGGGAATTTTCCCATGTTAAAGCATAGGGAATTTTTCAAACTGCTACGCACAGTAATTTTGTACCCGAGGTTGACTTGGTTAATCAGATAGCGCTTTGGTTAGCCATTGTTTTGAGCTTTCGTACTTGAATATAATCTCATCATTTGATGTTATGGTCATTGACGTTATAGTGAGTGAAAAATCTCCCTGTTAACCGGTATAAACTGGTATAAATCAAGCCTCAATGGTCTGTGTATTGGCCCCGTGTTTAGCCATAGGGAAGTTATACGAACTTATCTGTTAAAACATTCAAACTACCAGCTATCTGTGTAATATTTTGGTCAAACTGTTTGTCATTTGCACTTACCAACGGTCACAGTTGAAAGTCCGCGTACAAACCGGATCCAAACTGGTGTCAAACTGTTTTGAACTGATATATCCTATCCAAGGCTCATCCGTATTTCATCTGTGCCTAGAGACCACCAATACTGTTTCAGCATTTTATCATGCTGGTGTTCTTAACCTATACGTGTGTACGTATGTACGTATGTACGTAGGTGCATAATCGCGTTCAACATCATTATTAAATAAATAAATGCGCTATGTGCGATGCGCAATGTCGACTCGATCACCTTGATGCCAAAGATCATATATCAATACAAGACGGTGCAGTGCTCGCTATCTACATTGTTCGAGGAAAGTGAAGCGTCATGTTACAACAGTACAGGTACATAATAACCTCCCAGATAAGATGTACCAGTATCTATATAGTTTACCGTATTAAGGTTCAAGTGTACACAGGACCATTAGAACGTTTTTATCCTTTTTCGTACTATAGTATTTAAATTCGTGCTTCTTCGGTAAAACCTTCGAAACCAACTTCTGTCGTAAAACAAATAACCTGGCATGGGTAATCGAAAATGAACTCATAGATTCATATATATATATATATATATAGATACATCAAGAGACGAGACTGTGACCGTGATGTGTGATCTATGACCGAGATGTGTCACGAGACTACGGATGACACATCACACGATAAAGTACTCAGACCAACTAGTGGTGCGAACGAAACACTACAGTTTGACCAACACACATCACGAATCGAACTATAGACACGAGTCGGACAACCGAAACACTATAGTTTGACCAACACACGGCACGAATCGGACTCAGACCAACTAGTTGCGTAAACGAAACAGAAACTTAACCGATTACACTGCACGAATTGAACTCAGACCAACTAGTTGGACAAACGAAACACTATTCTTTGACCACCACATGTCACAAATTGAACTCAGATCAACTAGTCACACAAACGAAACACTATGCTTTGACCAACACGCTGAACGAATCGAACATTGAACTCAGACCAACTAGTTGTGCAAACGAAACACTTGCTTTGACCAACACGTGTCACGAATTGGACTTAGATCAACTAGTTGTACAAACGAAACACTATGCTTTGACCAACACGTGGCACGAATTGAACTTAGAGCAACTAGGCACATCACACGAGACTATGAC
Source organism: Paraescarpia echinospica (assembly GCA_020002185.1). Classification (NCBI taxonomy): domain Eukaryota; kingdom Metazoa; phylum Annelida; class Polychaeta; order Sabellida; family Siboglinidae; genus Paraescarpia; species Paraescarpia echinospica. Next base: position 701,576 of record CM034533.1, on the reverse strand, counting down.
CGAGATATGTCACGAGACTACGGATGACACATCACACGAGAGTACCGACGAGACAAGAGACGAGACTATGACCGAGATATGTCACGAGACTACGGATGACACATCACACGAGACTTCGGATGACACGGCACACGAGAGTACCGACGAGACAAGAGAAACACGTGTCACGAAAACGAAACACTATGCTTTGACCAATACGTGTCACGAATTGAACTTAGATCAACTAGATACATCACACGAGACTATGACCGAGATATGGCACGAGACTTCGGATGACACGTCATACGAGAGTAGCAACGAGACAAGAGACGAGACTATGACCGAGATATGTCACGAGACTACGGATGACACGAGACTATGGATGACACATCACACGAGAGTACCGACGAGACAAGAGACGAGACTATGACCGAGATATGTCACGAGACTACGGATGACACATCACACGAGACTTCGGATGACACGTCACACGAGAGTACCGACGAGACAAGAGACGAGACTATGACCGAGATATGTCACGAGACTACGGATGACACATCACACGAGACTACGGATGACACGTCACACGAGAGAACCGACGAGACAAGAGACGAAACTATGACCGAGATATGTCACGAGACTACGGATGCCACATCACACGAGACTTCGTATGACACGTCACACGAGAGTACCGACGAGACAAGAGACGAGACTATGACCGAGATACGGCACGAGACTACGGATGACACATCACACGAGACTACGGATGACACGTCACACGAGAGAACCGACGAGACAAGAGACGAAACTATGACCGAGATATGTCACGAGACTACGGATGCCACATCACACGAGACTTCGTATGACACGTCACACGAGAGTACCGACGAGACAAGAGACGAGACTATGACCGAGATACGGCACGAGACTACGGATGACACGTCACACAAGAGTACCGACGAGAAAAGAGACGAGACTATGACCGAGATATGTCACGAGACTACGGATGACACATCACATGAGAGTACCGACGAGACTAGTTGGACAAACGAAACACTAAGCTTTGACCAACACGTGTCACAAAAACGAAACACTATGCTTTGACCAACACGTGTCACGAATTGAACTTAGATCAACTAGACACATCACACGAGACTATGACCGAGATATGGCACGAGACTTCGGATGACACGTCACACGAGAGTACCGACGAGACAAGAGACGAGACTATGACCGAGATATGTCACGAGACTACGGATGACACACCACACGAGACTTCGGATGACACGTCACACGAGAGTACCGACGAGACAAGAGACGAGACTATGGACGAGATACACCACAATAGACGGGTTATCGCGTGAGATCCCACCACCACCACCACAATTCCGCCACAATAGACGGGTTATCGCGTGAGATTTGCTTCAGAAGCAAAGCAAAGCAAATAGACGGGTTATCGCGTGAGATTTGCTTCAGAAGCAAAGCAAAGCAAAGCAAATAGACGGGTTATCGCGTGAGATTTGCTTCAGAAGCAAAGCAAAGCAAAGCAAATAGACGGGTTATCGCGTGAGATTTGCTTCTGAAGCAAAGCAAAGCAAAGCAAATAGACGGGTTATCAAAGCAAAGCAAAGCAAATAGACGGGTTATTAAAGCAAAGCAAAGCAAATAGACGGGTTATCAAAGCAAAGCAAAGCAAATAGACGGGTTATCAAAACAAAGCAAAGCAAATAGACAGGTTATCAAAGCAAAGCAAAGCAAATAGACGTGTTATCGCGTGAGATTTGCTTCAAAAGGAAGCAAAGCAAAGCAAATAGACGTGTTATCAAAAGCAAAGCAAATAGACGGGTTATCAAAGCAAAGCAAAGCAAATAGACAGGTTATCGCACATTTCAACTAGTGGTTCATTTCGTTGTTTGCATTTGAACAGTAAACACCTCCATCATGAGCTTATCTACTGTTCTACTGGCTGCCAACAAGCCCACACCAGCACCGTCCTTGGCACCTTTCCGATGCCCAGATTGCAAGAGATATTTTACACGTAGGAACAACTGGAAAAGTCACATTGCTCACAATCGCTGTAGGTCATCGACAAACACTACGACGACAAGCACTACATTGTTCAATTCACTTGCCTCGGTACCTACTTCGACATCTGTGTCTCTGGCCCCAGCAACAAGCTCGACGTTCTCGTCTCCAACTCAGGTGCCCACTATGACACATGTACCTACGGTGCCTTCAACAAACTCGACATTCCAGTCTCCATCTCAGGTGACCATGGAGTATACAAAGAAGATGGCCCTGGTCGATCCCCGTATTTTGGAAAACATTCAACCGCAACGTCCTTCTCCTGCTAACCCTATCGAAAGGATCTTGCAACGACTCGACAATGAAATGCTAGACATACTAGAACGAAACGATATACACGAGAGGGAAAAAGTTATGTTGTATAACCAGGTGTTGAATCGGTACAACGATCTTTCCGACAAACGTATCCAAGAACCCGTGCGTGTGGTCATCGAAAAAATTCCCAGTGAAGAGAAAAACAAAGTACAACCTGCTAACGAAAATGAAGTCGTCGAAAAGGAGAGTATCGAAAACGAAGTTTAAATTTTCGCGAGGTTAACCCCAACTTTTTTTCCAAAGTCAAGGATTATGCAACTGATGGTATCCCGACAGCCTCTGCGCCACCTGCGATTGACCAATCACGAGCGAGCTGGGCATTGTGGGCGTGGCTAGTTATGCAAATGAGCTTGGAAAAGTATTTCCCATGTTATGAGATAGGGAATTTTTACCATGTTAAAGCATAGGGAATTTTCCCCATGTTAAGAGATAGGGAATTTTAACATTTTGTCGTATGTTAGCATTTCAATTACTCGGAACTTTTTAGTGTCGATAGTACTCGGAACTTTTTAGTGTCGATAGTACTCGGAACTTTTTAGTGTCGGTAGTACTCGGAACTTTTTAGTGTCGGTAGTACTCGGAACTTTTTAGTATCGGTAGTACTCGGAACTTTTTAGTGTCGGTAGGACTCGGAACTTTTTAACACACGACCATAGCAAGCAAATTTGAAAACTGCTACGATCGAAAACGACTATGTCAATAACATGTAAGGACAACCACCTGACAGGACTTCATTCAATGAGGTGCCAAACATCACATACCTTCATGTCAAGAGATGATCATTTGGTCGGATTCATGTCCAACGAGGCGACCATAGGACTCGTATGAGGTATCGCTTCTTTTAATGGAAAACATATGTATATGAAGCAGCCGTCTTTTCAACGTAACAATTCCATATTTTCAAATAGTGCGAGCGACCAGATACGATACGACCTTCTCGAGAGTCGAAAAAGGAAAGACCAGAATTGTCGGAAGCACGGTATATACACTAGTTTTCGACGTGAGCTCATTTGCATAATCAATCAGACCGAACGTATATCACGTGACTTCCCTTAACACAAAAACTGTGCACGTTCATGAGACAGGCGACATCTGATGGCCCCAACGGATAGCAGTGTAACTACTCAGAATAACGCCAACTACCGGCCATGATAGATATCTATTCGTTGACACACTTCCGAGAATACCGGAAGCGTAGAGGCCGCCATGACAGTCAAGTAACTTCCGGTGTGACGGCACTTCCGACGTGTCGTCCCTAGTAGAGGCTGCCATGACAGTCAAGTAACTTCCGGTACGACGTCACTTCCGGTGTAGCGCCCCCTAGCGGATAATCGGAGTACTACGTCACATGGTGGCGCCATCTAGCGGTTAAAATATCTAATTAGGTTAGCTAGAGAAAAAAAGTTGGGGTTAACCTCGCGAAAATTTAAACAACAACCACTAAGGTGGTTGTTGTATACATTTTCAGAAAATTTTATG